>JAUPTC010000922.1:0-32577 GCA_030762895.1 Sophora flavescens | reverse complement strand
ATCAAAAGAGATAGTGATCCCTAAGAAAAAGAGGACCACTCGTGACAAGAAGGAAATTGGTATTACCTTCTACTCCATCACCATCACCCTCACCCTCCAAAGAGAATCCTCATTTCAACCTCAACC
Organism: Sophora flavescens; assembly: GCA_030762895.1. Taxonomy (NCBI): domain Eukaryota; kingdom Viridiplantae; phylum Streptophyta; class Magnoliopsida; order Fabales; family Fabaceae; genus Sophora; species Sophora flavescens. The sequence goes on along the minus strand of JAUPTC010000922.1, from coordinate 32,451 downwards.
AATAGCCACAACAACCTCCATTCCACAACCATCATCACCATTACCACTGTCTCCACAAAGAGCACCAACACCACTACTACAAAGAACACCATCACCTCAACCACAATAAAACACCCCTACTTCACCTACTTCACCAAAAATTCCAACCCCTTCACACACATCACCCATCCATCACTCTTCTGAACCTAATCCTACCATATTAGAAACTCACATATCCGATATACTTCCACACCACAAACATCTCATCATTCTGACATTCTTCTCATTAAGGATGTCAATGACTTTGATTATTTTGACAATCTCATTTCTCCACCTTCACCCAAAATACAAACCCCTGATTACATCAGAAACCAAAACCTAGTCCCTATGAGAATAATCTTTCCTGGTTTATTCTCCGAAAACAAGACACAACCCACTCCCTTTAGCCACTTTACCTCCATACCACCTATCTTCCGTGAACCACTCCCTTCTCTATCACAGATTAGTCTTGCTCAAATTTTCTTAGTAGCAAAGACTTGGATGTCATTGCTTTACTTGAAGGAAGGCAACTTGTTAAGCTTGCCGAAAAACAAAAACTAGTAAATAAATGGCTCTTCAATCCTCACATCTTCATGAGACCCTCTAATGAGCTCAAAGTAATGCCGACTCCATGACCTTAAAAGGAAAGCAAAAGGTCATTGACTTGCCTGGAGATCAACAATTCATGCGATCGAAGCTCAATGACAACAAATGCAAATCCAGACCGAGGTTTCTCACTACAAAGACCCATCACAAGTTTCTAAAAGTCAGAGACATCTCATGGAGATGTGGCTCTAGCTTGGAGTATCCTAAGAAGAGAAGAAAACAATTCCAACCGGAGGTAGCCAAGCATATGCTCTCTATCCTTTTTTCCCTTCACTTTACGATCAATGTTTTTCCGAGACCCTCGGCTTGAGGACCACATTATTATTGAAGAGTTACCTCCTACTCCTCCTTCTAATCCACCCCCTCCATCCGGATCTGCAACTGCAATGGCCACAACAGATTCTACTACTCAGAGTTGCTTATGATCCTCGCTGCCTATCGAGGCTAGATGAAATGTCTTCAAGTTTGCAGACCGTCATTCAAAGACAGGATGAAGCAATTGCTCAAATAGTTGCATTTCAAGCTCGATGTTAGCTCAGCGCAAGCAATGCAGATGATGATGGAAGCTTTCTTCAAAAGCCAAGGAGGCCCTAGTTCTTAGATCTTAGGACTTAGTCTTTTTTATTTCCTCTTGAGTCATGCGATGTACTAGTCAATGATGTCTATCACTTGTAACACTTATGACTCTGATTCTATGAAATGAATTTTTTTTTTTTTATTGCTTTTGGCTACCTGTCTTAATATATCTGTCTTACTTACTTTTTGATTAATGCCAAAAGGGGGAGGAAAATAGAAAATATAATAGAAAAATAAGAAAATTAGTTCTAACTTTGTGTTTTTCTATTACAAAAGTTATGGTTGCTCTTATACAATTTGCTCTAAATATTTGTTTATCTGATGCATAAACTAAGGAGGAGCATTAAAAATTATATCTTCTGAAATTTCTCTTATTGATTTTTGATGTTCAATAAAATCAGAAAAATTATTTGTCATCATAAAAAAGGGGGAGAATGTTGAGACCTCATAAGTTTGAAACACATTCAATGTGTAAATTCTCCAAGTTTTGATGATTCCAAATAGATTAAGTGTGGTAATATTGAACCTTATGAAATTATTGACAAATCTGATAAGTGCGTTAAAATCGATTTAAGGTCACTGCCTACTTTCCGACTTGTCCGATTTTCGAGAGAGCTCGGTTTATAAGACCTGTCTAAAATCACTCGCCTGCTTTTAGTCAAAGACGAAGTCAATGCGCTATCAAGATCTAAGTTTACTTGATGTCATGGCAAGAAGCATCTCGTCTGAAATAGACTCAGCTGATCACCCGTCGACTTTTGGAATAAGCTAGCACCCGTCTAGTTTTGGACTACATGATCACCGTCTAGTTTTGAACTACATGATCACCCGTCTGGGTTTTGGACCGTATGATCAGTCGCCTAGTTTTTGACCGCTTGAGCACTCATCTAATTTTGATTACTTCTCACCCGTCCCGATTTTCCAACTCTGGTATAATGTCGCTTGTCGTAAATGAAGTCCAAGTCATCTTATTCATATTAAATGCCTTCCTTAAGGATCTCAAGACCTTTTGGACAATAACCCAAAGGATAAAGAATAAAATGATGTTTGATTCAAGGTTTTAAGAAATAAACATGCAATCTTCGCATTACAAAGAACCTTTTATTTGTTTTAGTACAAAGTAAAAGGTGCTTCCCGAAAAGTGGAATTTGATCAGATAAAAGAGAAAGCTTCTCCCACAAGTACAAGAACTGTCTACCTACTCGGATATAACAAATGATTCAGATTAAAAAATACTCTTGGACAACCTTGTCAAAGCTAAACGTTCCTAAGCATTTAATGTTTATACAGACCCACTCTTTGCATTAATGGTATCGTAAGCTCCAATCAAAAGAACACATTTTCTAGTCGTCATCTAAAACGGATCTCTTGATTGAACCTTTAAATAGATCAAACAATGAAGATGAAAAACAAAAAGTTGAATAACATTAAGAACACTTTGAAAAGACATTTACTCTCCTCGCTAACTTCTTCATTCTTTCATTGAATACACCTTCAATCATTTGATATTAATTCACAGTCTTTCACACTTCATATTTATTCCACTCCTCAGTGTAATCAAAGACTTGCAAGTTGTATTAATTACACAAAACCTTTATATTCCTTGTGTGTTGAGCCCAAGAGGCTAGATGTGCAAAGAATACTTGTTTGAGTGTTGATCCTCCAAGAGGTTAGGTGTTTCAAAGAATACTTGTTTGAGTGTTGAGCTCGAAGAGTCTAGGTGTGCAAAGAATACTTGTACCGAATTTACTCCAGTTATAGTGGAAACTTGTGTCGCCAAGAAACCGGACGTAACCCTATGGATTTTGGGGTGAACCAGTATAAAACTCTTGAGTGATATTCCTTTTCCCCATCTCTTTATTTTGCTTTAAGTATTATTCGTTCAAGCTTTTAACTTGGGAGTTAATATTGTGAATACCAAACTCGTTTTACTCTTTTTGTTTGCTTATGACATCAGTTCAATATTAGATTATCACCTGCCTGATTTTCTTAATCTAAGTTCTTCTTGTCGGGCTCATAAAAATCTTTTTAAGTAACCGTAAATTGGTGAACACAATTCAACCCCTTCTTTGCGTTAACTTTGGTTATTTTATTAATGTGCTGCAATGACTATGCAGAAGGTAGTGTGGGGACAGTGATGATGTTTTCCATGCAATATACTATGCATAAGGATTTGAATGAAAACTGATTCACAATACAACTACTGAAAAGAATTGTTTGCCATAGTCTTTGTACTGGAGAAATTTAGGTCCTATTTGATTGGTTCTAAAGTCATTGTTTTTAGTGATCATTCGCGACTTAAATATCTCTTGACTAAAGTGGAATCAAAGCCTAGATTAACTCCTGGATTCTCCTTATGCAGGAATTTGATCTAGAGGTAGCGATAAGAAAAGAAGTGAAATATGGTTGTTAAGCCACTTGTCCGCATTGGAAATGAAGCTGTAGCATCCAAGAGAATGAAGTTAGAAAGGAATTCTGGATGAAAAACTACTTCATGGCTAAGAGAGCCCTTGGTTTGCAGATATGTCAAACTTAAGGCCGCAAACATTATTTCTGGCCTAACATGGCAGCAGAAAAAAGTTCTTCCGTGATGCAAATTTCTACATTTGGGATGATCCGTTTTATTTAAGAGTTGCCTGATGGTACCTTCGTAGGTGCACTGATCAAGAGAAAGCTCAAAGCATTCTTTGTCATCCATGGTTCCCCTGGCGGAGGCATTATAATGAGACCTGACAACAGTGAGGGCCAGATTGGGGCTTTTACTAGCCAACACGCTTCAAAGATGCCGCACATATGTCAAGCAACGTGACAACTGTCAAAGAACGGAGGAATTTCAAAGAGGAACTAAATGCCATTGCAAAGCATTCTTTAAGTGGGAGTTGTTTGATTGTGGGGATAGACTTTATGGGACCATTCCCATTGTCATACTCCAATCAATATATTCGTGGCAGGATACTGGTCCAAACGGGTGGAGCGATTGTCACCAAGAATGATGGAGCCACAGCTTGTTAAATTCCTCAAAAGAATATCCCTTGATGTTGATTAGGATGGAGGGAAATATTTTTGCAATAATCATTTGAAAGTGTTTTGACCAAGTATAATGTGAAATAAAGGTGGCTTCCCCCTTAACATCCACAAACAAGCGCTGGCGAGGTATCGAAGAGAAATCAAAAAGATCTTGGAAAGATACTTTACAAATTCAAGAAAAATATTGGTCAAGAAAGCTAGATGATGCATATGGGCTCACGGATAATATTTATGACTCCACTTGGTCTTTCTCCCTATCAAATGGTTTACGGAAGTCATGCCATCTCCTGGAGCTTGAACACAAAGCATATCCTCTTAACTTCTTAATTTTGATTCTCTCCGATTTAAGGGAGATTGGATTGACTGAACAAATTGGAGGAACAGATTAATGGCTTGTGAAAATGCTTCAATTTACAAGCAAAGAGTGAAGGCGCACCATGATAAGCACGTATTGCATAGAGTCTTCGCGTGGGCATCAAGTGCTATTATTCAATTCGCTTGAAGCTATTCCTGGAAAATTCCAGTCCAAATGGTCCGGCCTTCTTGTTACAGAAGTTATGTCTAAAAGTGCTGGGAGGAGGAAGACTTTTAATCCAAAAGGAGATTTAAAGTGAATGTCAAAGGTTGAAGCTATATTTTGGAGGTAATTGAGAGAGCAAAGCCGCTGACTTTGCAAGAACCTTGAATATAAATCCCCACGGGCTGCTAGTGACGTTAAAGCGCTTCTTGGGAGCTCCAAGAGTAGATTATATTTTTTTCATTTTCACATTTTAAATTTTTTGATTGATATTTTGTAATACATTTTGTTGTGTAGGAATTCTCAACTTTATTCAGAATCACATGGGGAATTACTAAAAAGAGAGCACGTCGTGGAAAATTTTGCGTAGCCTTCCCATAGCGCCGAGCCCGAAAAACCAGATCGAGCATGAAAGCAAGGTTAATAGAACTGAGGGGATCCAGCCTGGTACCAAAGTGAGCTGGAGCCGGACTACCGAAAACTGGTCTTCTCGCGCTAGGAGCGAGTTATAAAGCGCCATTAGTTTGGGATTTTTAAACCCAATCATGATTCTTCCTTCAAAACCGGAACCGCAAAACTCTATTTCCCTCTCTTCTTCTATGCTTCAGGTAACAACTGTGGTAAAGTGTGTTTTCCATTTCACTTCAACATGTATGAATCTTCATCTCTCCTCCTCATGTCCCTTCTTTTCCCAGTTTGAGTTTTCTATTCGGGACCTATCTTATCCTTCCCCATTTGCATTCTATGCTTGATTATTAATAGATTATGTCAAGTTGGTTTCCGAGTAAATCTTCATCATCTCCGATATATGAATAAAAAAGTATTATTTGCTGTTTGTTACGATAACACCAATGAGTACACTTTGACATTCAAATTTTACCACAAAATCACCGGTCAACGTATATGTGTTAGATTAGGGGAGATTTAGGTGAGTTCTACGATGAATATGACAAACATAGATCAAAGCTATGATTTTTGAAACTACAAACCATCCTCTCATGTGTTTCATAAAATTAATGGATTTACTTAAAATTGTTCTTTATGTGGTTTACAGTGGGATTCACAATTGTATGCTTTATGGTTAGTCAGCATGTTTATGAAATCCAATTGACAAATGATATTGCCATATGTTTAGAATTATGAAGCTATACTGAACAAGAACACACATCACATGTTAAGAATGCTTGATTAGTGAATAGGTAATTTCTCTCGCGGGTCCTATGCTAAATCGATGATAACTGGAACCCAGTAGTGTTATGTTTTGTATGAATTTGATCTCATGCATGGTTAGTGATTACTTCGAACTTGAGAGAATTATGAATGTATTAGCCTTGATTTTAGAATATATATGCTGAATTGTCACACGGGCTTGTTTTTAATTATTGTCACTTTGTATGCATGGATAGAGTTCTTCCTACCTAAGTACTTGCATGTGATAGCATATTGACTTTGTAGTTTTCTTGAAAAAAATTAAGGCTTTTCATCTTAACAAACTATTTGCATTCTGCTTACCTATACATTCATGGGACTGCTTGCAACAAAGTTATCATGTTCCCATCAACCTAAAAGAAAAGAAAGAAGGTCGGGACTCCATCCTATAATGTTGCCCTGTTTCCTCTCAAGCTCATGAGCAACGATATATTGATCCACAAAACCAGGGCCTTAAGGAAAAATAATTCTATTGGAGGGGATCGCGGTCCCAAATGGTTCAATTCTGAATCTATGTGGAATATATTGCTAGCTTTCCGAAGCTCTGTCTTGAGCCGGTTAAAAGTTCTATGCCAATGCTTATAACTGAACCAACAAAGGGAACGCATTTAAGCTTTGTTCTAGGGAAGGAATTTATAATGCCAATATCACATCCATCCTTCGGGACACCTGACTTTGGACGAGTGTGATTTAACCCTTATATTTCATTGACATTTTCATCATTTTCATATAGCTAGGCATTTTTAATTTGATTTTTTAGTTTTTACCTTGAACTGTAAGGCGGTTTTGGGGTATCAGAATGTGGTCTTCCCTTACGTGTTGTACAACCAACTTCGTAGCACCTGAAGTGAGAATGGAAGGCTCTGTGTGATGTGGTTTCAACAATTCCTTCCGATCTCAAAGGTGTAGAGTGTATAACGAATTCCTTCGATGCTTGTGCGGATCCCAATCCGCAAGAGACCACTAAACCTTGGGCAACAAGTGTATTAAAACCAGATTTTAGTTCAAAAGGGGCAACAACATTAGGATACTCAATACATAACCCATTATATCACATCAGGCGCAGTCAGTTTTAATGCTCTTTGATCAGCATGTTATCAAGTATAAAGAAGAATTAAAATTACTACCGGGGAACTAGTGCTAGTCAGTACTTACAAAGGTGTAAAAATTTCTTATTCACGATCAAATTAAACACCAATACCCGGACCTAGTAGCGCAACTAATCTCAAAGAAAATCAAAATGAAATGCGAATATAAAAAAGAGTCTCTCCCCACGCGCGCACTCACGCCAAGACGCACACGGCCAAAAGCGAGTTGTTCGTAAAAATATGTAGCTGGGGGGAGCGACAACTCGAGTATCGCCTCACAAGGACTCTTGGATTGTTATTCGCAGTAAAACCGCTTGTTTATCGGGGTTGGGGATTGAGATTCAACAAAAGAAAATAACGCACTGAGAATAAGGAATGTCAAGATCAAAATCATTGACTTTGTTCTCGCTTCCACTATCACCGATCTTATATAATTCTATGCCCTAAGTGATTCTAATCCCTTTTCGATTGTAGGGAATAACAACGCTAAAATTGCATTACACGATATATGTTCCCACCTCGACTCACAATCTGTTGAAGCACTCGTGAATTACAAACACGATTTAACACACGTAATTAAGCAAACGCGATTGATATAGGAACATACAATCACTTCCAAACAAATCAATACCTAATCTGTATAATCCCGGAATTAAGGCAAATGAATCTATGTGATAGTATTGAGTGGAAGTAAGCTTTAACCGGAACCTACATGTATCTCAAGTGTCGCGGAACCCGACACTACGTAGTATTATCCAAGTGGAATTAGTTCCTCATGCAGATCACAATAACCTAAAAGTACGGTGTAAATGGGAAATCGGTTGATTTGTGTTCACTGTTCCTATTTATAGCGTGGTGTCACGCGATCACGCTCCGGTGCCGGGATCGCTTCGGCCATGGGCACGATTCACTTCTGGTCCTGGGGCTTTCGGATGCTTATCACGCTGATCGCTTCGCCCCGACTTTCCGAACGGGTTTGTCCTACCGGGCGGACTTCATCACTACCGGGCCGTGATCAACTCGATTGGACTTCCCTCATCACGCCCGTGATATGTGTCACACGGCCATGATGCTTTCCTCGACTTTCATGATCTCCTCATCACGCGTGATGTGCATCACTACCTGGTCGTGGATCCTTCTCCCGTTTCTCCATAAGGTAGCTTCATCACGGCCAATGTCACGACTGCGTGATGGCCTTCGCTTTCGTTTTCTTCCCCTCGCTTTTCCTTTCAACCTGAAAACGTGACTAGCAGAAGTGCTTTATTTGACTCAAAATCAACTAAAATAATTTTAAAACTACTTAAGGACTCAAAATGTTGCTGAGACACCACATCCAAAATTGCCAATCGTAGATTAAACTCGAATAAGACCTTATGGTCTTACTTTAGTTGAAAACTAGTCTGTAGCTGTAGCTCATCATTATTTCTTAACCAAGCTTATTACTATCATGGAAATGCTTGAGTAAGTGGCCTTGTTTTCTAGGAATCTGGGGCTGTTCCCAGATTTATTTATGGCGATGAATTGATTTTGGATTTTTGTTAATTTCGATTTGTTTTTGATTTGATCCTTATTGTTTTAATTACCTCCCTAACTGGGTCAGGTGGCCAAAAATGTGTGTCGTAGACATTTTAAGGAGGAACTTAGCTGAACTTAGGTATTCTGACTATATAATCGCATTCTAGGACTTAAATCACGAGAGTTTAGAAGCTTTCTTCGAGGTGATTAACGAATTGTCACGAAACTTAAAGGGTTCAACCTAAACTCAACTACCACAGAGAGTGGGTTGGTTTAATTGGGCAATTTCTTGAACTGTGAGAGGGTACTTTAAGTTATATTTTAGGATAATCCGCTTCAAAGCAATTTTATAATTAACAAGGGGTAGTCAATTTAGTAACATAAACAATCTTGCTGTAACCCAATTCCTTGGGAATTCCTTTAATTTGAAAACCCCCCTCCTGAGTTGCTTTCCCGTTTTGTTTAATTTGCGAGATATTGAATTTGATTGTTATTTGATTCTTATTTCAAAAATAAAACCTTTCAAAATCCTTTTTATACCATTCCGCTTTTGTCGATTTGATAATTAGTTGTGATTGAGGTCAGCCTCTGGATCGACATCTTTTACCATTTGGCTTACGTAATCCCGGACACTCTCGCGGATCAAACGATATCAACCCGCTGAATGTGTGAGTATGAAGAACTTCGTGAAGAAGAGGTTGACGTGGCTACAATCGTTAACTACATTAAGTTTTCACCTATGCATGGACTTATACTAAGAGCGGGGTACTGAGAAAGCTGAAAAGCATCATATTTCAAGCCTATTCCTAGAGCATGGTGCACCTTTCGTGCATCACACACTCGCAAGTTTGTGCTAATGTCTCTGTGTGATCTACTTAGGGCTCAATTGGTTTATTGCATCGGTGTAGGAAAGGCGATTGGATGTGGGGGATACTTGTCAAGATATTACGAATGGCCACCCTCTTTCCACCCGCTTCCCATTATAATAATTGTGATGCTATGTGAAAATGTTGGTGCAGCTTCTGTAAGAGATATTAGTGAGCTTGTGATTGTCACCCCGAACATATTCTAAGCCGGGAGGTGGGACCCATTGGCCAGCGGGGGCGATCATGTTGATCCACCAACAACAGGGCCACCCATTAGAAAGCGAGAACCTGACCTACGAAGGGATTGGGAATGTAGAGACTAGTCTTACAAAGGTCACCGGCAACCGAGCGCAGACTTCGCTGGCTAGTTAGACCGCAATATTTAAGCTGTGTCGCTTAAATACTCTATTCTGGAATCTCACGCCATGGTCTGGAATTTTGCTCTGGCGAATGCAGTAGAATCACGGCGTGAACTGGAAACTTTGGGGGGCTATTCGTAGGACCACTGACCGGCAACAGATTTCGGAGATGATTAATTTTGATGACCTTCCTAGATGACATGGAGGAGGCCTAGCTGAGGAGGAGGGTGAAGAACTTGCTCCCGAGGGATGCTCCATGGCGGGGGCACTACAAGAGTGCTGAGACGCCCGACGCCCCATTAAAGAAAACCCAAAAATTCACTCCACCTCTACTACGTTGGCGAGTATATTTAAAAACGTAAAAATTTAAAACTAAATTATAAACACATTAACATACATACAGACATAAACTATAAATATACATATACATGCAAGACTGGCCATTGGTGTATTCCCTCCTCTAGATCCCCGATATATACATGAGTCGGTGACATCAACAAACTACACTCTAAAGCCAAAAAAAAAAGCCTCACTGAATGTACTCTACAGCCTCCGGTCCCTTCAAAAATACAAGGAAACCCTGTTCACACCTATACCGGGATGGCACCGACCGAGCCACTCTTACGTGAATGTTCTCATCTCAGATCCTGTTGTCCTCAGAATTCTGATTCCTCCGCTTATGATGGAAGAATTTTCGTCGGTCTGCCCTCAAATCCTCCTCGCCTCAGAAACCCATCCCAAGGATGTAGTCGCCTAGGAAAGATAACTCAAGACTTGCACTATACCGACTCCGTGAGGCGCGGGTACCTCACGGGGAGGAGTGCTAGATCCACGAGCGGGCAAAGGGGTCCCTCCTCCGAATAGGTGCCAGCTCTGCCCGGCTTGGTAAGAGTGTTGGTGTGGGTGTAAACCCGATATCAAGGCATCAAGAGGTACCATGAAGTGGTAGCGGGCTATCCCGGACATATGTGGCGTCGGTGGGTACGTGGTCCCATCGGGCCGTCCTATCGAAGCGGGAAGGTCATGCCAAACGAAACGTCGCCATTCCGGGTGAAACCTCGCCTGGGCCTCTGATGATGGACGACAGGACCTGATATCTTCAGAATAGTGACCGGGGCCCCAAGCTATCCGTGCGGGTCACACTCCACCTCACGGTCTTCGGGAAGGGAAACCTGATCCCGGTCATCCATAGGTGGTCCAGAGTGTGTATCTCTATCACTTGGCTTGAGTCCAAATATATATATATATATATATATATATATATATATATATATACAACACAACAAAAAAAGGGGATAAGAAGCTATATAACATCAAACGTGCAAAGGTTTAGCAACATATAATTAAATAACTGCACACTCAACATCCAGTCTCCCAAGTATAAATATATATCACAAATCATCCTATCACACATCTAGGATCTTTCCTCTTACCCTCCATCATGATGCAATGCAAATGTTGTATGAATAATCTCCTCACGTATCGCCCATCCTGGATATCACAACAATATAATCGACACGCCCCAGTCCCTCGCACACATCGTCCCACAACGGAGGGAGCCCACGTAAAGCAATGGCACTATATGCGCTAACAATCCGGTGCACATCCGAACCTCTGCTCTGTGCTCATAACGGATGAACTATGGCTGCACTAAAATGGAATTATTCTACGGCGTCCGTCATTAGCCTATCCCCCTGAATTCTCCTCCAAGGCATAGACCCCACTGACCATGTTTCAGTCCCCATATCACATCTAATGTTTTAGGTCACCGCTAGGTCCTAACCGCTCACTAATCTCATGATAACCTCAAAATAATCTTTATCTCATCAATCTCATCCCTCATGTCACGATAATAATCTCGCGATTAGGCACTCGCTATCACATATCATATGCAATCCCGATCGAATCCTCATGTCTCAACATAACTGAACTTACTCAACCTCTAAGCACAATCATAACACTCATCACATCATCACAATCATCATCATGTTATCCAAAATCATCATCATAAATGTAACGCGTACCGCTTCGATGTTAAATAGTTTCTTTTCCCCCCCACCTCGAGAGAGTCGCATACATGCTCAAAACCAAGCAAACGAGACTTCCCACTTTTCAATTCTGCCCCACGTGATTCTTCGGGCCTGAGCTTCCAAAATTCACCTAAATGTTACATTACGAAGCACACATTACTAGGAGTTCATATTCAAAGGAATTGAATTCGACAAAACGAAATGAAAGATATTACGAGAAACAACATAAATGAACGTGAGCCCAAGTGGCCTCCCAAGCATTGGAAACTGGGGGGGTGTAGATTAAAGATTTTTGTAAACTTTTCAAAAACTTTGTTGTATTAAGGTATAACGTAATAGTTAACAAGAGCGCATGGTGAATCTTTAGATGACGTAAGTGTAAATGAATTAAGATTAAAGAAGATTATAACAAATGCAATTGAATTTATATCAATTAAACCCTAATATGTAAATCAAGATTGAAATTAAAGAGATAAGGAGAATTGCAAACCGATATTTTTATCGGGTTCAATCACAATTTCAGCGATCTACGTCCATCCTCCACACCCACCAAGATGTGAGAGTTCCTTCACTAATGAGATCTCGAGTACAACGTTCAAGAAAATTTACACTAGCAGATACCCCCACTCTGCAACCTACACACAACCAGGATTCCACACTGGTCCAACCTTGAAGAAGATGCCAAACTTCCTAAAACTAAGAACATCAAAACAAGAGAGTAGAGAGGTTTGAATCACTCTTGAAAGTGAGAAATTACAACTTGAAGCTCTAATGATCACAATGAAAGATTGAGAGAATGAGACGCAGGATCTTGTGAGATTTCATGTTATTTTGAGTTTGTGAAATGATAGCTAACAATTATGAACGAAAGAGATGAATAGATCTATTTATTAGGGGATGTTTAGGCTACGTTAAAAATAGATTTGACAATGTGAATCGATTCAAGGACCCCTTGAATTTATTCACGGAGGCTGAACACCATGAATCTATTGTGAATCTATTCATAGGCTGAAACATCTTGAATCCATTCATGTGTGAATCTATTCACAGAGAGCAAACATCTTGAATCCATTCCAGAATCTATTTCACAGAGTAAAATGTTACAATTATTCACTACTAATGGGTGAATCCTTACAACATATTTACACTAAGGTTTTAATCCCATCTTATTTGTAAATCATTCATTTAAACTTATATTTTCAACCTGAAACTCATCTAATGATCAAGTATTATATATTCAATAAGTAAAGATTTAAAACATTTCGACATGATGAATGCTTGAATTCCAGCTTGATTATGTTAACCTATATTGATTTAACTTCTACTTTATTTACGTCTCATTCAAACATCTTATATGATCACACAAAGTGCCTAATAAAAACATAAACCTTTAGAACTATAAGAGATCTAAGTCTCCCAAAGCTTGATATAGTTGACATGTTTGTCATCTAGTCATCTTTTAATTCAATAATTTTTAAATATCAAGTCATACTGGGAATACATTCATTCATAGATCGGAGTTTAAATATGAGGATGATTTACCTTCACTTATTAGAGCAGAGAAAAAACATACATAACCCATAACTGATCAAAACCATACTCTCCGTTTGATTGGACATCAAACTCCCACTCTTAAGCTAGGCCTTCTCTCTCAAAAACTCCCTTCTCTTCTCTCCCTCTCCCTCTCTCTCTAACACTCCCATCTCTGTTCTCTAGCCCTCCTATCTTTTCCTCTGTTTCTTTGCTGACTAAAGTCACTTTGGTCACTAAGTCTCTTCCTTGTCCCCCTAGAAATTCCTGGAAATGACCTTGGAAACTAGGCTCGAGTGTGCAGAGCAGTAGCTTTCCATGCTCAGCGAGGTTGGACCACCCCCCATGCGACTAATCGGGATTGCAACGCCACTTGTGACTTGAAGGCAGACTGGCCCTTGTCTATTCACTTGACACTTGGCGTGGTACTCCTCACGGACTTTAGCCAAATTCGCCTCTCTGTGTTCAGGTTCGCTCACTCCGATTGCAATCAAATAGATAGTCTCATAGGACTAAAAACAATACAAAACCATCCACAATGTGGAATATCATCTAAATTCAAATTTTATTTCAAACACACCTCAAAGCATCATCTGGAAAACCATAATTAGTCCTGTACCTCAAACTATCCAAAAGTCACGACTTAACATGGGGTTTCAAACCTAAACAGCATCTCAACTAATGGATTCCAAGTCCAACCTAAACCTCGAAGCCGTAAAACACAAATGCAGACTCGATAATGAATTAGGACTTTATTTTTTGTTTGAACCTGTTTTTGTTATTATGGTTACAACTGTCATGGGATTTTTGATCAACACTATCGGATAAGTCTTTTATCTTACTATATGTGGATTTGAAAAAAATAACTCGAGCATGTTGACTATTCATATATCTATGATGACTGGCTAAAGTCGCCATCGTTTGCGGTGTGGCTGATTCCACAGGCTGATATCACAAGGGAAAAGTGTTCATATCTTCATCCTTTATCCTTACTTCAATTATTCTTGGTATGTCGTGAGTGAATGGAGTTTCTTGTCCTGTAGTATTTACTGGAGTTTGAAGAGTTCTTGTGTAATATAGAACTTTGCATTAATTTAAACATCCAAGCCATAGCTGAGCACAATTTCATTGAAACCATTGACCTTGTGAATTGTTTATGATAATTTTTCATGCTATAATAGATGCAATTGAGCGATTTCTCTTCTAAAATCCTAAATTGTGGGCAAGTCTAAACACATCACATTATATCTCTTCATGTGTGATTGGCCATCACCTGCGTGTTCTCACTTTTCTTGCCCTGATCTTATCATTTGCAATGTTTGCATATGCATAGATCATGGCAGTAACACTTATACGCTACTAAACTATAATCGCCATCCAACATTTACCATTATTAAAGCCCGATGGAACCTTTGCCTATTTTTCTTGACACTAGCACAATACATAAAAATCGAAAAAATAATTTTTCCTGCAACTTAGGCTTGGGTAATGTTTGGAAATTTTGCGGTTGTTCTCTTGTTTAGGGTGTGAGTCGCCCAAAATATACTCACAGAAAAAAATGGAAAAAAGAAAAGACAAAAATATACAAAGAAAGAAAAAGAAAAAGCAAAAGAGAAAAAGAAACAAAGAATGTATACAAAGTAGAAAGAGAATGAAGTGATAAAGAAAACAGAAAGAGAATAAAAGAAAAAAAAAAACAAAAAATCATGTGTATGAACTAGCTATGAAGGAAGCTCAAGTCCATTCCCTAGTCATGAATGGAGAAATCCTTGATTTATCCACTAAAATTAGCCACTTGCATCCCAATATAAGATAAGGTTGCATTGATATTGTGATGTGCCTCTTAGCATCTGTAAAGATTGTATTTGGAGTGCAAGATGACGAATTGAGAGAAAATATCACGGTGCGCAAACACTAGTCAGTAGAGATTGCAAGGGATTTCTTGCATTCATGAACTGATTTTGTGAGTGTATTACTGTTCTAAAGCGTGAAAACTTGCGATCAAGTGGCTAATTTTCAATTCTGAGATGCCGCGTAATACGCAAAAGTGTTAAGAAGCCAGTCTCTGTAGAGTAATGTGTTTGACGGTAATTGAACATAAAACTCCATCTCTTTATACCCGCTCTACCGTGCCTGAAATGTTTCGCTTGAGGACAAGCAAAATCTCTGAGATTTAGAGGTTGTGATAAATCTGCAACATATGCATATTCACTAGAGAAAAAAAAAGTAAAAATGTATATATCTTGGGAACTAAAGGAAAATGGAGTGGGAAAAATACTGATCTCTCTTCTTACTAGAGTTTGACCCTTAGATTTCATATTTTGGGAAGAAACACAAAAAATTGGTTGGAAATATGCTGAGAAGAGGAATCTCAATTCCTAGTGCTCGGATGATTCCTGGCTCAGTGAAAGAAAGCATGATTTCAGTGCTTCGTTTCTAAGCTAACGCTCAATGGGATGGGAAGCAGATTTCTGGCTACCACGCTTAATCCCAAAGGCCCACGTTAGAAGACGAATAAAGATGTGCGAGTTTAGTTTTCCAAGTCCAGCCGCCCCAGGTGCTAATCTCTCGCCAATCTTTAGTTCAGCTTCCGACACTATAAATTGTGGGTTCAATATTTGAGGACTTTGGATCATTTTGAGTGGAAGCAGATTATATTGAGAGCGTTATTCATGGATTGTTCAAGAGCTTTGGAGTAGAAGAATTGAAGAATCCATGGCTTCTCCATCCAATCTTCATCCACATTCATCTAATTTTTAGCTTTTCCACTGTGAGTTTCTAAATCCTTTTTGCATTAGGATAGGATGAACTCATTTGGATCTTGATGTAAGTTCGTTTCCTGGTGATTTCCCAATTCAAATTCGCCCAATTGTGGTAATCTTACATGCTTAATGCATTTCTTTGATTGGCCATCTAATAAAATTATTTAAGTGTGAATGTGTACAATTGAAATCACTACAAAAAAGGCGCTATTTTTCGACTGTTATTAGGTTAAATTACGGCGTTTATCGCCGCAGATTCGTGTTTGGCGGTTCCAAACGTGCGAATGAAGGCAGCGAGCGAAATTCATATTGCTTTATAAAACTGCGACCTGAAATCCCCCCACAAATTAACATTCTGCGGTTGTATAAGAAACACAAGAAAATACTAATTTTATGTACGGCGTCATGTAATAGTCCCTTATAAATTATATTACAGCGTTAGAAAACTCCCTTCGCAAATTAGTATTTGAGGCGGTTTTTCGTACGAATAATTTATTATGACTTTGTAATCAGCAGATTAGTCTTGTAAATTACTAATACAAGTGAGCGAGGTTAGTGAACCGCCTCTCTTGTGTCCCCAATCACGGGTTAATTTTCATGGTTCACCTAAACCGTCGCAAAGCATAATAAAATTTGTAATTAATTTTTTTAGGAAATCGCTTTGAGTCTCATGGCACCGTTTTTATTAAATATATATATTTTTTCTCCAAAACAAATAAAGGAGTGAGACTCATCCATAAATAAAATATTTAGTAAAATACAAACCTACTACTAAAAAGATATATATTTCCAAATAGTTCAACAATTCCACAAATATTAAGTAATACAACTCAACTCCATCAAGTTCATGGAAATGAGAAACTACAACTATCTAAACTAGTCCTCTTGGGGACGATGCTCCGTGGTCTCGTGCATATGACTAGACTCCAGGAAGTCTCATCTCTTTGGTGACTCTAAGTCAACCGGCATAATTCAAAAAATCAAATATTAGATAACAACCACTAATTCAACGTTGAACTATACAAAAAAGTTAAAAACTAAATTTAAAAGCAATTATTTTACTCCGATTTCCCCCAACATTCTGCTATAAGGAAAGCAATTTGTTCTTCACACTTACATAATTACGCAACTTGATTCTTTAAGCATTGGACTACCTCAATTTTTCAATCTTCTCTTAGGAGATACCAACTCTCTCGCAGTAGACCTAAAATCCAGTGAGCTGAGATGCGTGGTTGTTATCCCAAGTCCCATTCCTTTGGCATATCCAGGGTGGTCCTTTCCAAAAACTGTTCCACTAAGCATCATTATCTGTTTGATCCCTCATGAATTTCATTTTGCGGTTTTTCCTTATATTGGAGACATACACAATTACTTAAAGATCACCATTAACAATGAAATCGACTTGGAATAACATTTATGTTTATGTGATGATAGGTGGATTTATAAGAACCAAATTTTTTTGATTAAATTCGTATATCGACAATCATTACAACTTGTCTTTTTAACTTTTTTTTATAAGCCACAGGATTAATTAAACAAGTTACAAGATATATCAAAACCAAATACAAGGGACCCAAGTACAAAAACAGAACATCTAAAGCTATTCGCAATAATCAAAAAAAAGAAAGCCAATAGGTTGCAAAATAACTAAAGAACCACACCCCAAAAACCATTTGACACATAAGCCCTCGCATCATAAAAATACCTCCTGATTGGCATTACAAAAACAAGAAGCACAAATAGAAACAAAACGCATGACTAAGAGCCAAATGATGAAACCCCCCAACTAAAGCAATATAACCCTATAGAGTTGAGACCAATATAAATGGACCACCACCAACCCAAGACTCACAAAAAAAATATGAAATCGTAAGAATAAGTGCATCAAGACCGCACACGAAAAACAACAAAACAATAATGAGAATCCTTATTCCCGAACATATCAGAGCACAAATTCCCCAAGTTCATGAGGCACCACACCACTATAAATTGTAATAATACATTACGGTTTGATTCACGATTAATAAGTGGAAGTTAGTTACAAGTGTAACTAACTCCTAAGTATATAGCAAGTATATAAACCTTGCAATGTAATAGCAAAATCAGAAATGAAAATATCAATCTCTTTTTCCTATCAAGATTCTCTCTACGCTCCCCTGCTCTAGCTGGTCTCTAGGTTTTGTCATGGTTTACATATCTCATATGTATATTTATATATTTTATATGTTTACAAGTAGTGAAGTGCTAAGGATAAAGACAATAAAAGTTATAAATAATACATTGTACTTACATTTTTTTCCCCCTAGCCTCTTAATGACAAATGATCCATCCTTCCTTTTTGAGAAATAGGATAAAATTTCCGCTTTGCTAAATTCTCGTCCTTCTATTAATTCCTAAAATTAAGCACCATACAATAAGTGCTAGTACAAATAAATTATACGTAAAAAACTGAGTGAACCATACCACTCATCTTTTTGTCTTGCAATTCCCTGGAGCCTAATGTATGGTGGATCACTAACTTTTCCATCTTCTATTTTGATCATTTTCTCTGCATTAATTAATAATATAATGAAGAGTTAGGTAAATAGTAGTTGAAGTAACAAAGATCCAACTTATGATGATTACCATTTGTTTAGGCGCTCCGCCTATAATTTATATAAAATGGCCAATGGTTGGAGTCAATGTCAATGGTGCCTCTGAAGATTTTCCTTCGCAGGGAAAGCTCCCAATCATGATATTTATGAAATAATCCGCATCATGGTGTCCCTCCATTTTTTGCAAGGCTAGTTAAAATATACTTTTTGTTTCACCACCATTGACAACAAAATTTATTCTTCAGAAAACATAATAAAGATAGTGTTAGCTAACCCAAACACTAATAAATCAACGTATTCACTTAACTGCAAATAATACGTATTTTTTGGGAATAAAGATTGTTTTTCAAAGTGTCAGGACTTTTTTCCAATTCTGAAACATTATGGGAATGTTATTAAAGTTTCTTACAGTTCACCCAAATATCCTACCAACAAACCAGGTGACTCTCCCCTGGTTGTGCATGTTGATTCCATCTAGTTATCACCCTTGTTACCACTTGATGCAAACACATCTGTCACCATAACGTGTTTGCATCACTGACGCTTGCATCTAACACGTAAAGTAAACAAATTACAAACAATTTCCTAACCCAACATATAATAAAATTAAAAAAAATTAAAGAGAAATATAAAATAGATTGAACATCCTTATAACATCTCTGCCAATATGTTGGAGCTTTTTTTTTAATGGAGCAGACGGGACCTTCAACCACATCAGTCAGTGGTTGTGCAATCGGGAGTTGAGTGCGGTGTAAACCTCATCATCTGAAATGATGATTCAACATTGGGTAAAGGATCACTTTGTTGTAGATGTCCATCTCATATCCTTCAGAAGATGCATTTGGTCGAATTGGTGTGGATTGACACCTCCGACGACACTTCTTTGACTAGCCATACCGAAGTATAATGTATCAAATGTTATATGACAAGCAAGAACACCACATATTCACAAATTACCTAAGAATCAAGAATCAAATGATATAATTAACCAACTAAAATGGAAATATAATGAGACATTCAAATTGATATAATAACTATGAGCCTGCCTTTTCAAGAATAAAACCTTAAAAAATTACAAAATAAGTTCACTAATCCAAAATCACTAAAGGTTCCAAGTTCTACACAACATAACACAAAAAACTTAACATGTCTATAACATTATCACCAATGGATCATAAAACCATCTTGATTATCATCATTAAAATTATCATTAATGGTTGAACTTTCAGTCATCATCTCTGTACCAAAATGAACTTTCATCTTATAAATTCAAAATGATTCCATATACAACCACTTTGACCAAAAGTAAATATGGAAAAATATTTCAATATCCTATATCATCGCAATGCTATAGTCTGTAATTGCAAGATGATTATTAGTCCTTGTTCAAATGTTCAAACATGGTTATGAAGTTCCTTGATGCTTTTCCATCATAAACATATCAGTCCGAGGTGCATATCGCATTTAACAATACTTCCATATTCAAGAGATTAACGTGATGATGTTCATTACACTAATGGTTTGCAAAAATGTGTATTTAGTTTGAGGAAGAGATAGAAATGCTACTTTCATTATTGTCTCGTTGTAACTGTGGAGATGATGAAGTAGGAAGTGTTTTTAAAATCCAAAGATCAAAAAAATGTTTCAATAACTTCCCATAGATCTCACATATGGAGTGGATCTTTTAAAAGGAAACTTCAAACTTTCTCGCTTATCTCAAGTTAGACTCAAGTATGTGAAACTTCTGGGGTACCACTACTTAAACTGTTTAAAACCCATCAAAGAGTTGAAAGGATGCCTGGGATACTGTTTTCCTTCAGATTGATAGATGCGCTTGATGCAAACATCATATGATCAAGTAAGATCACTTTACCAAGAAATTTCCAATCAAGACTTCCACAATTTGCAAATAATTAAAGCTTAGACAAAAAGCTAAGGTACAAGTAATTGAAATACTCTTCTCCTAACTCAATGGCACACCGCCCTTCAATGCATGACCAGGGTCAACTAACCACTTCGCAAATGCAAATGTCCCTACTGCAGTAAATTAAAGAATTCAAATATGAAAGGAGAATTCCTGACAATCTACCGTATATAAGAAAGCAATTCCACTGCCACAGCAATGCAAGCAAGATGGTAAATAAAGTTTCCGGTGACATATAACTAAATCTCACAAGAACTTTATCATTAGATAAGTTGTTTATTATTTCCGCATTCGCTCCTTATTTCATCCCGTGATAACTACGCTGTTAACCCATGTTTATGCCACCGACTACCCGTATTGCCGTATAACAAATATTAGCAAAACCAGTTTGGATGAATTTATTTATCCTGCATGACCGAGTCAAATAGATCCCACACTGTAAAAAAGAATCTCTAAACTAAATAATTGAAACTCAAAAACCAGGAGTGTTGGTGCAATGGGAGTACGAGACAAAATCCCAATGTCCTAGTTTAACAACGCTGAAAAAGAGGCCAAGATGAAAACAGATTGGGAACAAAATCAATTCCAAAGAATGAAGCAAAAACTAAAATGGAAACGCTACTAAATCGGCAACTCGTAGGAAGAGTGCTGCTTTAGAAACTGCAAGAGAAGCACAATCAGTCGAGTCCTCGCAGCACCTGCATGTGGACATTATGTACATACAACATGAAGCAACTCCACTTAAAAAGCATTTCCTAAAATTGCTTTCTCGCAGTTTCTTTTCTATCCAAAATAGATAATGAAGCAATTATCAAGCATTCAAATGATGATGTAATTTTTTGTTTTCTAATGTTAAAGATTGGAAAAATTTTCAGAATTTAACGAGACCAATAAATAAAATCAAGTAAGTAGATCAAGATATATACGTATCTTTTAGTTTAATGAAAGGAATATATATATATATATATATATATATATATATATATATATATATAATAATTCAATGAACTAGGGAAAAATCTAAAGTTAACTTGTAAGCATTTTAAATTTTAACTAATACATAACCCGTAATAAACTTAGCAGCAAAAACTCCCGTCGCTAACATGGATTTGTTTCCTGAAATCGCTTAGAAAAGCAGCCATGAAAGAAAGGATGATTTCTTTTACTCAAAACTGAAAAGCAGAGCACCAACACAACTTACATACTGCCCAAATGGCTTCTTACTATCAAACTAAACCACCATTTGGAATTCAAGGGAAAAGAACAAAATAATATCTTATAAATACAATACGTTTTTTACCAATATGGATGAGTCTCAATTGTCTAAAACCACGGAGGCATATGGTTCAAATCCAGATATTTAATTTCTTACTCCAAATATTACTCGGTAAATACGTTAAATTAGAGGTGCGAATTCAAATTTGAAGTTTAACGCCAGGCAGACACATTACATGTATACGTGACTACCTATGATTCATCACCATCACCCTTTCATAACTCAGTTAAAAAGGAGAGATGAATTGAAAGAGATAATAGGACGGTTTATTTCAGCTGAGGCATGTGCAATCAGTGATAGTTAAACAAATTTGATAATTAAAATATCAAATGTACATCTCTTTTCTCTCCTCTCCTTCTCGCATATTGTGACACTCAGTTTCCAATCAAGAAATATATCATGATTCAAAAGATTACTTAAACAAGTTATTCGTACAACTATACTTTCAGGCATAAACTATCAAGTGTTTGCAAGAAGTTGTACAACCTGCCCATTCAAATCACATTTTCAAATGCAAGTACGTGAACCAGCAAACAACATTCAACCTTCTTATTGCAAGTGAAAATCATATAATCGGATTTGACACTACATCCGGACCTGAAAACTACATCATAGTTAATCACATCAAATATAAAGACAAGAAACAACCCATTCATTATGTAAGGTATAACTATAAGAGCAAGAGGCAGAAATACAAAATAATCATAAATGTAGCAAAGATGTTCAATCTCTCAACCATATCAAAAACTTATCAAACTAAACCACTACACATTAACTATAAAGTGCAAGCACAATGGAAATTGCTAGTTATGAATGTGCACCTAATATAAGAAAAATATTTTAAGGAGCCGAGGTGATAAGAAAATACCTTCCTCACAGTTTTTGGTAGGGGCCACTTGAAAATGCAGTCAGCTCTAATTCTTAGTAACCTGCTCACAGTTAAGAAAAAAAAAAATACATGATCAAACACTACATGTGCTAATGTAGCACAACATTGTTATAGTTTTATATTTGAAATAAGAGAGTAAATTATTACCTCAACTATAAAACTAAAAGGAACCCAAACCACACAAGGATAAAGAATACACCAAAAAAAGGAACAGTCTCACACAAGAGATAGCCTACACTCTATAGCAAAAGCAAATCCAAACAAATACTATGTACTTAGTCACCACTTCAAACAGACCACTTAGTTATGACTAATTAAAATAGCAGCCCTCGTGACATTTAAACATCACATATGCAACCCAAAATTTACTTTTTCAACAAAGCAAACTCCATTACCTAAATGGAGTACACAAGTTTTTGAACGCCCTGAACAATCACTACCACTCATCCGTCGCCGTCATAATTGCCGCCCATTCACCTTTTCTTCTCGGGGGGACTTGAATTCTAGATATTACCGTTACAGGTGTACTATAAAGAAAGGAAAGAAGTCGAGAAGTTATGTTTGGGGGCCATTGATCAAATTTTCTGCAAAACTCAAAGCGAAGGCTAAGGATATTTTGGGATTTTGGTGGGTGAATTCATGTTTGCCTGCTAATCCCACACCATCTCTCTCCTAATGATTGTGAACAATTACATTTTGCAATAGGGAAATATCCAAAAGCTAGAATCTAGGTGGCATGGGGTTGTAAAAATGGCCTTTTATCTCTATAGACCTTGCCACAACCTTGGCAGTTTGCACTTATTGAAATTCCATGAGCATCCAGACTCATTTTCACCTATCATGGATTCACCATATATGTAATCTCGCCCCCAACATAAAAGAGTCTACGTGATGTTAAGCAAAGACAACTGGCAAAGGCACTTCCTCTGGCATCGAGACAACCGGTGCATGCTTGGCCCAGTCAAAGGCCCGTGGATCGTATAATAAATAAACCAAGTTTCAACACTAGCTCCACCTCATCCTTAAATATAACTGCGACCCAAATTTGATCTTTGCCTCAATAATCTCAATTCTTTCCCAAAGAATCAAACACCAAATCAACCAGAATTGCACCCACTCACATTCCCTACTTGTCGATGTGGCCTTCTTCCACAAGTAACCTCCATTAAAATGGCAACTAAAAGCAAACACATCAGAACTTGTTGTGGCCTTACCTCGTCAGTATGCTCAGGTGCCAAGTATCTAAGAGTTCCAAATCCATACGAGTGGTTCGAGGATCGCACTCATGGTCATACAACTCCTGCAAGACCAAAGTCCCCTAATCTACCATTCAATTCCAGCATCTAGTAGTACATTGTCGGCCTTAATGTCACTATGGACCAGCAAACTTGCTCCTATCTTCATGTAGATAAAACAAACCTGGGGCTAAACTCCCTTTTATGATCCTAAACCTCCGCTCCAATTCAGCATGGTCACTTGGTCAAGTTATGTAGAGATTTGTCTAGGGCTTCCATTTGGCATATAGTCATAAACCAAAGCAACTCTCC
This sequence comes from Sophora flavescens, assembly GCA_030762895.1. Lineage (NCBI taxonomy): Eukaryota > Viridiplantae > Streptophyta > Magnoliopsida > Fabales > Fabaceae > Sophora > Sophora flavescens. Next base: position 8,118 of record JAUPTC010000922.1, on the reverse strand, counting down.
TTTACATGCCTTAACAGCCTGGCGGGGAACGTAATTCATGGGAGGCGTCAACACACAAATAGTCTTCACTAGTTTTCACCGGAATGTATCAGTGTTATGCAAAATTAATTTCGTTTTATGATTTAGAACCCAAATCGATATGTACGTAAAATATGATGATTATGCACAAAATGGGCATCTTATTTACATTAAATATAAATAGGCAAGCATACCATAACCATCTCTACAATAATACACTCAGCAACGTAAAATTTCATGAATGCGCACACACATAAGCCAAAATCAAGAGATTTGATGATTCAAAGTCACCACACACAAAAGGAAGAGAAGATATCGTATCTTCAAAAGACAAATACCTTTGTCGCGAAGGAGAAGATATCAGAAGCATGCAAGAAGAGAAGCAATGAGGAGTGAGGCGGTCAGTGATTCTTGTCAAGAATGTGGCTTAAGGCCACTAGGTTTATGAATGAATCGAATGTGAAGAGTGAAGTGAAAACAGAGGGAAACGGTGGCTAGTGAAGTGAAAATAAGAAGAAATCAAGCAACCGCAAACATATACTCGAACCGCCGCAATGTTTTAAAGTTTACGACGGCGGATCGTAACCGCGCGTGATAACCGCCGCAAATTAAGACTCTGCGATTTCATTGGGATGTAATCCGCCGCAAATGACTGACGCAATACAAATTTTCATGGTGAATTTTGTGTTCATAAAGTAGATCCGTAGATTATTATTGTAAAGATTCTAGGAATATAACTCATTGCAATACATTTCTATGAGTCTCATGCACAAGCTTCAGCGCACTTCAGAATCACCTAAGGAATTAGTGTTCTGATTTGGTAAACAAAAGGATATTAATGCCCAAGGAATTATGGATAAACTCAAATTAGTGACTTGAATGTTACCTGATTGAATTGAATTGAAATCGTAGTTTAACAAGGTTACATTAGGGTGAAAATGAGGATTCTGATTCCATTTACTTGCCTGTGTGATACAAAGAAGAAAACCTAATTCATATCTAGTTTCTTTTCAGTGATATTTAGAATAAAACTAAATTACTCCTTGATAAATATGAAATTCATTGGTTCAAATATCAATCGGGCCCTAAACTACGCTGATAATTAATCTCAACCGTCTAAAACTGATACTCTACTCTCTATTATTACCATTTTGATTAGCGCGACTAATAAAATATCTTAACATAACACATGGTCTAAATTACTATTGGGCCTAGGAACGGAAGTTAATGATAACACAAACATTTGTTCAAATTTGTTTATGTACTAGGAACCGAACTACTTGATAACACAAAGTTCTGTTCACATTTTAAAAAATCGGTAATGCAATTTATGATAAAACACTAACATTGGGCCAACAAATGGAATTACTTTGCTGATTTATATAGTACATATTCAGTGCAGCCTAAACTTACAATAAGACAGAATCAAGTAAATAATGATTAAAATAAAAACATGAATGTGCTTCATTGTATAAAAATTCATTAAAAGTGTTAACAAGATGTTCTGCAAGTAACTGAATTTCCTAATAATCACCTAAACAACTAGGGGTGTTAAAACTAGTAGATTGCTCTGTAAAAAAAACATTATTATGGACTTACAGGTACATATTGATCCTTTAAATGAACTGTGGAAAATCCATATATCAAACTAAGGAATAAATTGAATGACTGAACCATGCTGATTTATTTTTGTCATGTTCCCATTTTAACATTGTCCTTCTTTAACCTCGCTTCGGTGCAGTGTCAAGCCACGCAAATAGTAATGTAACACCATGGTGTAGCTACTGATATCAGACGCAAGGCTAATAGTTTTGGTTCTCATCAACCAAAGCAAAAACATCTAGAATCGTCGTCAGTAGATAATGCGCGAGAGTAGAAGTGCAACAGACATGGAACTACAAAAATGGGAGGATGTTTAGAAAATACCAAACGCCACCAATTTCCACTAAAAGATAAAAAGAGATTCGAATTTAAAATGAAACAAACTGATGAAGACTCAGTGATTCGTTAGCATCCAAAGCATTTACAGTGTGATAAAAATGTTCAGCCGAGAGCAGCATTGCCTTCTGTCATTAACAAGTTTAATGATCCTTTATGCTTAGGATATTTAACCTCGACCATCCACTTGTTCAAGACATCAATCACATATTCTTTCATCCCAAACAGTACCTCCTAATCCATCTTCCAGCCCACAGATTATAGAGACGTCCAACTTCATGCCATCCATCGGCAAAATATATTACTTCCGTGCGTTTTGAAAATGCATACCTCAATTTTATGGCAGCGGTCATAGTTTGGATATGCTTCTAGGAATTCCCACTACAGCCCTACAAAATAAGTTCAGAATTTCTTCCATTCAAGGGGTAAAAAGGCAGTCATTAGAAAAATGATAAGGCAACGCAAATAGCATCATTACTTATTGGAACTGGGTCATCACACAAGAAACTACCAAGACCGTGGTGAATGATGTTCTCTATGTTAACAATATATAAGAACAAACAAGTAGATATTAAAGTTTCGTAAAGTTATATATACTATACATATATATATAAAGCACAAAAGACAAAGCAAAAGATAAAACACTACCTAAGTATATAGACAGATCTGATCATGTCTGGTTCATGCTTGTTCCTCCAAATTTTCTTGGAAAGATGCATAAAAAAATAGAATGATTAAAGAGGCCAATACAGTATTGATATATTGTTCATGAAAGACTATTAATTGTGAGATCACCTAATTACATAGTGAGGCATTTAAAGTTGAAAAATTAACTAACCAAAATGTCTCCTCAAATGTGATCGTTTGATACAATTGAAAAATTTCAAATTTTAAATCAAAGTTCTAGATTTCATGTTCCTTATTATTCCACTGTCACAAATTACTCAACACAAAATCGTATGATTAATTTAGCTTTACTCCTGACATCCATGTACAGCACCTGTAAAATGCGGGACCTCAAGTGGCTTCAATACAATGATTGTTCCCACATTCCCACACTACATTCACCACTTATTGGTACTGCTTTTATTGATAGCCACCCATGCAAATGGAACGTACCCTTATAAAATTTTCTCAATGCGTTTATTTCCAACCTCTCAAGCTAGTGTATTGACACAAGGACCATCTCTACTGTGCAATATAATGACTTTAACGTAATTGGCGAATAAGGCGTACTGGGCCCACTTTAACATTATTTATTTCCAATCTCATGTATCCGCCTGGTCTGACATTCTAGCCCAATTCTAGTATTTTAGATGCTATCATTCAAGGCCCATTTTTCCCATTTCTTTTGCCCAATTGGGACATTTTTGCCTTAATAGAACATTCCTGCTCCACTCGGACATTCTTGCCCAATTACACAATTCTGGACCAATTCACATTCCTCGCCCCTTTGGACAACCTAGCCCAATAGGAATTATAGCTTCATAAGACTTACCTCACGGACTGAAATATTGATCACTTAAATGGTGGATCTTATGTTTATAACTAAATTTTGCACAATAGTTCCATCCAAGAGGGACGATTTGACAATAATATTACTGTATTTGATGACCTAGGTCTTAGTGTAAATAAACTGATATTTCACGCTTATAACAAAAATTCGTGGCCCAATAAGATATTCCGACCCAATGGACGTACTGGCGGGTTAAGACTTACGACGACTTATGGTCATTCAAGAACATAAATGAGCTCCAAGCTTACAATGTATATTCTCTGTCTAATTTGGACATTCCCACCACCCTGACATTCTGGCCCAAAAGACATCACTGCAATAAGACTTACAGACGACTCTATCCCAAGACCACTCAAATGATTGCTTACGCATATAACCACATTCTTGGCCTAATAGTACATTCCTAACCAACAGACGATTGGTTAATGTTTTTACCCTACACACTTCGGGATCTCTACAACACTTAAATACCGTTTAAGGCTAATAACATATTCTGGCCCAATAGTACATTCCCACCCAATAAGACTTACTTGACGCACTCCAATCCCAAGAGTACAATGACTCGCTAAGGTTTATAACGACATTCCTCTGCCAAATCACATTCCCGACCCAATGGGACATTCTTAGCCCAATAGACATTCTCGCCCAAAGACAATCCTAATCAAAGGACTTATCAAATTGAATAAGCACCAACTTGACTCACTGATCTTAAGACAACTAAATGGTTGTCTAAGGCTTACAACTACATTCTTGCTCCAATAGCATTCCTCACTCTAATAGGATTTCTTGACTTAATATAAGACTTACCTGACACACTCTATCTTCAAGAACACTTAAATGAACTGCCTGTTGCTTGTAATCACATTTGGCCCAATAAAGTACATTCCCGACCCATTGGGACTTATTTGTAGAATAAAGACTTACTTGACGCACTGTATTTCAGAGAATTTAAATGACTTCCTAAAGTTTATAATGACAAATTGCCAAATTCTAGACATTTCTCCTTCAACAGATATTTTGCCCAATAGGAAGATCTTGGCCAATAAGACGAAATTTCTAAATAAGATTTACTTGACGAACTTTATCTGCAGAAGACCACTGGAATGACTGCTTACAGTTTATAAATACATATTATTGGCCAAATAATACAATTCCCCAGCCTTCTTTAGATTTATTTGCTATATTAAGACGCATTTACGACTGGATCTTCTGGTGAACACTTAAACAGACTGCTCATGCTTATATCAACATTCTTGGCCTAATTTGGCATTCTTACCTAATATGCATTCCCCGGTCCAACAGGACAATCCGCCAAACAGGATAACCTGCGTCCAAAAAAGCGATCGCTTCGCCGCACAAGACTGCATTTAGTAATCAAATCTTTTAAGACCACTTAAATGATCTATCTGGAGACGCAGAAACACTTCTCGTGCCCATTAGTACATTCCTCGTACCCAATAAGACGACGGCAGAATAAGACTTACTTGAATTCTTGAATCTCAAGAAAATACTTTAATGATTATCTGGCTTATAACGACACTCTTGGCCCATCTGACATTCTTGGCCCAATAGTGGCATTCCTGCCTAAAAGACATATTTTGCTTAATAAGACTTACTTGACGACTCGCGATCTTAAGACCATTTAAATATTTTGTAACAAAACTATTTATTTTAATTTTAAATTTAAACAAATGGGCCTAAATATTTGCAATAGAATCATCAACCATTACAACAGTAATAATCTTTCGTAAAAAGTACATTGGTAAATGCAAGATTCATTTACTTTCATTTACATCACCCGTTAAATGTTTATTGCCGAGGTAAATATATATATGTGTGTGTGTGTGTGTGTGTAAAATAAGAATTGATCCACATTATTATGTCTTCCATATCCTCCGTCTCTCACAGCTAACACCCAATCATATTTGGATTTCAATTTCAATACAACATTCAATTACATGCCCATTGTCTTTATTCTATTGTTTACTACACGCAATGATGAATCTCATCTTCCTGCACGTTTTGCCAGAATCTGCCACGGGTTTTCGCGAATATCAATGACTCCGCTTCAAATCGTATGAAATCCTTCCATAATGATCTGCCCAAATCATATGAAATCCTTCCATATTCAACATTGCTCCATTTAACTACAAATATCCAATCACATAAACCCTTCCGATTATCCAAAATTCAAACTATTTTGGCGGAATGACTCGGGTCTAGCAAGGCAACTCAACTCACTTCCACTAAATTCTCCATTGAGACTTCCACCTCGGCCGAGGTCACCCCGCACTCCGTTAACAAAAAAAAGGAGAGCAACTGACATTACATTGAAATATCTTCGCGGTATACATCAAAATGAATACAATGCTTAATGAAAGTGTTTGTACCACATTGTAGAATGTCTTCCACCAAAAACTGTTATCATGACGAAATGATCGTTTTTTGTCTCAATTAAATTTAGCAAAATATTTACCAAGTGTTTGATGAAATCATTCTTAGTTCCCCAATGAAATTTATTAGAATGTCTACCAAGTATTTATGAAATGGTTAAATAAGATATAACATACATTTGGTTTTCTATTCTATTTGAAATCTTGTTTTAAATCTTACATTACAATAAAGTATCGCGAAAGTGATCCCAAACCATGTTAATAATCTAAGATAAGGGGATCTAAAGGAATATTCCGTAATATTTAACAATAAGAAAACTCCAGTTCAAATCTCCACTAGATAGCTTCTCAATTCAAATACTGCTTTGCATATTTCTCATGTACATTATAATGAAAATATCGTATTCACAGTTGCTCTAAATGAAGTTTCAAAATGAAGTCGATTATGGATGAATTAAAAGCAGATTGTCACCAATTTAACCTAATATGTGGTTGGAAAGAAATTGCTATAACCTCTCAAAAGTTCTGTCTAGAATGCCCTCAGTGATGATGACCAGCCCCAAGACCCCAATCAATTCAAGAAGAACAAATTAACCAAAAACAAACTTGTCCTTATGATTACCTCCTACCGAGACAGATTCACGGGTTGTAGCATACCATCCAAATATGAATTGCCAATGATTTAAAACTATGGAGGTAGTCCCCCGAGATGCCAAAGAAATGTTAAGAAACTTTTTTCACCTCTACAAAATTGCAAAACTACTAACACCAAATGTCACCATCAACATCATGGGTGAGCAACATGGAAGGACTAACTTCTCCGGGAGTTAGGAAATACCCCAAAGCCATTTCATCTAAAGTTTTTATTTTTGGATTATATCTAATGTAACTAAAACTAATTATGACTAACAGTAGTGCTTCGTTTAATGAAGGATTCCATTATTGTTCAAACCTCGCCAAACATCATTTTGATTTAGATCGAGGCAAATGATTGCAACTTACATTTTTTGAAAAAACAAGTCCTGACGCATATTCGGGGTATGCTGTACCCTATCTCTCTATCAATGAAAATTATTTTAAAAGCATATTAACAATCATTTTGTTCACTGCTGGTAATGAGATCTTTGATCAAATGTATTGTAATAGAGCGTACACTAAAGACCTTGATTCCGAAAGTTTTGTGGACCAAGAGGTAACAATTAACTTCTATAATGTTTAGCTAATTGTCATAACTTATACTTGAATTAGAATTATTTTGAAGTTTGTCTATGCTGGCTTTGACCAGGTACTGATTTGTGTATCCGACTCCGACATTTAAAGAACGATCAATGACTGATTATTCTACTCATCAGTTTCACCTGACCCATTTCTGTACACCCATGTTAATGTTTTTTTCTTTCTACTATAACTTTGTTTGGTTTGATATTTTGATATATTGTCTCCTATTTTTGTCATTTGTAAAGCAATTATTATGGGATGGCATACCAAACCGCGTGCTTTGACGGGATTTACCAGTGATTGCACGGGAAGGTCAACTACCCACGGTCAGTTGGGTTACCCATCATACTTGAAGCTCACATGGTTTGCTAAGTAATTTTTCAATCAAATTTTAATAAACATTATCATAAAATCTGTAGATATTTGTTCCTATCAATGACTAAGACATACATTGGTATACGTCAGAAGTTGACATGTTTGAAAGGTGTCTCATGATCGTGCTTGTTATACATTATCATGAAATGCAATGCAAATACCCCTACCCTAAGCTTAAAAAATTTCACATTGTCCCCAATGTAAACAATCAAGATGGGACAGTGAAGAAAACAAATAAAATAAAATGGAACTACGCATCGGTGCGAGCGGTGTTGGTTCACATGCCTATCACGAATCGGATGAAAAATGGGGTCCTACCGACGCTGGCGCTTTCGACTTTTCTTCGTTTTCCTTGCTCTTCCCTCCTTTCCTTCTTATCCCGAAATCACGGCAATTTTATTAATAAAAGAAAACCTTTGATCTTCTCAAATTATTCAAGAGTTTAAAATCAAAAACACAACTAACTAAAGAGAAGGGTTAAGAAAGTCAAGCTGCGTCTGAATAAGCGCTTTCTTTAACGTCACTAGCTTAACGCCCTGTGATCTCCTCTTCCTCCTGATCAAATGGTATTTGGCATGGGAGATTGTAGCAGAAGCATTTACTTTTATCTTCAACTCCACCACCAAAGGTGTAAAAGCGCCATCGACCTAATCAACTATA
>JAUPTC010000921.1:0-32600 GCA_030762895.1 Sophora flavescens | reverse complement strand
GGATATCTCGTGTTTCATTCAGATACGTGATAGCCAGAGATTTTAAATCAATTTAGAAAAAATGGCGGCTCACTGTGGCTTTCGTCCAACGGCCTCGTCCATTGAGGAATGGGAAACTTATTCGGAATTGTCACTTTATTGAGGGCCTGTAATCAACACAGAAAAGCCTTAGCTCCCGTCCTTCTTCTTTACTAATATGATGAAATTTGGACTATGAAGTACATTGTGAGTCTTATAATACCGTTTTCAGCATGCTCATTCCTAACTTCTCGTCTTCATTTTTTCGAAGTGGGAATTACTGTATGGCCTCGAGTTGGGGATAGCGGCCCCGCCGGCGAGAATGATGGCATCGATCGTACCTCAGGGTTAGTGGCAAGCGCTTGAGAACTCCTGAAACATCATCAAACTCCTGAAATCTTGCTGCTTGGCGTGTACATAACCAAAAAGGTTTCCTCGTCTTAGAGTACTGCGGTCACGAATACCCCTCTCGCAGCCTGCAGCTCCTGCATCATGGCTTTTGCTAAAATCTTTCCTTTAACAAGCAGTGGGATCACTTTCAAAATGTATTTCACCCGTCTTTCTTGATTTAGGTCGATTCTTTAAAATTTGGCGCCCATTTGTACCTAACCCTTTAAACCCGTTTCCATTCCACACAGCACGAAGTCATCACGAGTCCGATTTAAAGACATAGAAATCAGTCAGAAGTCCTCCTTTGCAAAAATAATTGCAACTACTGCGTCTCTGCTGGTTTTAATTCTGTTTCATTCCTGCCTTCGCGATAAGGGTAGTAGGCTCATACTAATGACTTTCCCTACGGTGAGTTGAGAGATGAAATTGTGGGAAGCTCCTTTGTCAACCAACACCAATACTTGTTGCTCTTAGCTCTCTCGTCATGAAGGACTTGGGGTTAACTTGTGAAAGTTGCTAAATTCATCTTGTGGCCCCTTCCCAGGCTATTCTTCTCCTCCTCACTGCTCTGTCATCAACATCTCTCCTACTGGCATGGGCACAGATGCTTGTTTTTACACACATGAGGGTGAATCTTATAAGCCTAAGGCTTCTGGTTTTATGTTTAGATGAACTAGGGTTTATGTGTCAATTAATGGGTTCCTCTGCGTTTTCGCCCAATTTTGCCTTGTTTTTGTTCTAAGTTGGACTTTACTTCGTTTTGCGTCTTTTTTGTAGTTTCCGACTTATTTGGATAGAATTATGCTTTGGTTGCTTTTTGTGTTTCGAGGTCAATAAAGTGAAGCTCAAGTCAAGAAAGCCAAGAAATAGTGGAAATTGCAATTCGGAGATACTGCTTAAGTGAGTGACTATACTCATAGTAAAAGAAGGTCAACAAACAGCAAGTCATCGTTTCGGATGCTGTGAATCTTCTCGCATGCGAGGTCAAACCATGAAGACTTGAAGTCGAGACTATCGTGGCTCCGCCGTGATGAGAGGTCATGACCAAAATGGGTGGGACTCGCCGCTGGAAGGTGTCTCGCCTCACAGTCCTAAAGACGTGGACGACGGGGCCATCACGAGAAAGTGATGAATCTTTGTGGCGTGAGGGGTTTGAGACTGCCCCGCGAATGCAGGACGCTTCGCGAAATTCCAAAGTTTGACCGTCAATACTAAATTTTGCGTTGTGAAGATAAGCTACTGCCATGATCTGGTGAGAAAGCAGAATCCTTGTTTAAAGAGCTCTGGATCGGAGGATCAAGTTGTTAGCCAACTGTGTTGGTCCGAGATAGTAGTCCGAATCCTTGTTTGGAGTGCGTCTCATATACTACTCTTTTCTTCTGGTGTTATTATTGTGGGGTGTGGGTTGTTTGTGCCGTCACGGGCATGAGGAACTAATCCCCTCGTGAGGATAGTGAGCCTTCCGTGGCGGTGTCGTGTTGGCATATGTGTATGTGTTCTCCCGCTTTTCTCAATAAATGTTTTCCAGTTGATTGGTTGTGTTGATACTTATGTGTTAAGTGATTATCTAGTTATCTTGTTTGGTGACAGATCGCGTTTTAGGAGCGTTGGAATCATTAATCGAATCATGAAAGTGTGGTTTATTTGGTTGGGCCAAGCCATATAGGAACAGGTTTATGAAGTGAGTTAGGGTTATGAGACCAGAACAAGTAATTAATCGATCATGAATAATCGTCTGTGAGATACGATAGTGGATATAGGAGAATTTGGGTCGGTTGATATTCTCATTGAACTTAGGAAATACATCATCACTTGGGTATTCATGATTGGGTAGGTGGTTGAGACCTTGGATATTTTAATTCTGATTTTAAAACCTAGTTTTATTTGATTCCTTATTAATTTGCGATATCAATCTCTACCTATTACGACCACTCCCTCAATGACCAAGCGTGTGGTTCCCGCGATTAGTGAATTGGTGGCCCAATCCACGAGTTCGATCGGTAATTGCCGTGTTTATTTTTATTACTTGCAAGCCGGTACATTTGCGATCATCAACAAGTTTTAGCGCGTTAAGGGGGTGTATAACCGACAATTTTCCTAATTTTTGGAAGTTGGTTGTTTAGTTAAGATTTATTTTCTTCTTATTTTTATTTTAATTTTATTATTATCTTTTTATTTTCTACTATCTCTCTACTTCTTTGATTCCCACTGGTCTTGCACTAGTGTTTTTGTGTGCGAGGTACACGAGAAGGGAATGTAGGGTTGCGAATATTGTGATGGGAACCATGACACTTGGGTTATCAGATTCTCACTTCCACTTTCAGTATATGTGGAACCATGGCATGTGTGACGTGCCCGGGCCATTCTCCAGTCGAATCGTTGAGGGTGATGTAGTGAGACCATCCGGATGTCGCTTGGAGTAATGGGACGATGGTCTGTGTGTACAACCTGACCTGTGCAGAATAGTAACCTACGTTGGGAGTTGGCTCTTAGAGTTAGTCGACACTTGAAAAGTGTCCGATCATCTGAGCTTGTAGCCATTGATGGGATGGCCACATCATTTGAGAAGGCGAATGCGGCATTAGAGATGAGTGCTCCGACTCATGAAAATAAATGAGCATCACCAGAGACTTTCGATTAATCACGAAAACGATACAAACCGTGCAATGCCTGACAATCACGGCAGTGGGGGTATTCGGATAGTGGGATGTAATTCGTTCTCGGGGAGTTGAGAAAGAAGCACCACGTGTTGAGAATAATTAGGAGGAAGAAGTGTGACTGTGAAGGCCGGAACAGCCGTGTTGAGAGAAGACTGACCTAAGGAAGGGAGTTGGCAAGGACAAGGCAGGAGCAAAAGGTAGGTTGAAAATGAAGATAAAGTGGTAGTGGACTCCACCATGCTTGTAAACAACTTTAATTTCTTGCATTGGATAACTATGTTGGCTTGCATGCATGTGGACATTGGTAAATTAGACCACTCCGACTTGTCTAGCACTAATTTCGTGAGCACCATTGACCAGAGGAAGTGAGTTCATAATTGAAGAGGTCAATGGAGTTTTTCACAATGCGGGCCGGTGGAGTTGATAATAAAGTCATATTTAACCGTAATCCTCCACTTCTGTAACCATGGGATCGGGGTGGAGGATCTCACATGATGAGCGTCTCTTGGCCCTTGTTTCACAGGCTATAGGATCGGTGGATGCTTCGTAATAAGTCAAGCTTCGGGACGTTAAACAAAGCGCTTCTTGGGAGCAGACCCAAGCTAGGTATCTCTCCTGCTCCTCACTTTTATTTTGTTTTTGTTTTGTTTTGTTTGTCGCTCTTGAATAATTTGAGAAGATCAAGAGTTGTTGTATGAAATGTCGTGTCGGCAAGCTTGTTGGATTTTAATTAGATTGAGCCTGATTGCATGAATTTTTTGATCAGTGATGATTTCCCCTAGGTTCAAAGTAGAAAGTTGATCCCAACTTAAAAATTTGAAAATTGAACTTTTAGATTTATTATGATTGCTTGATTTATGATAAGTTTAGGGTGAGGGGTGCCACACTAGGAATTGTATCTCGTCGAACAATTTGTAAAATGTCAGGTGAGGATTTGAGCCTCCAACTCTTTTTGAATGTGTGAATCAACTTTAAGTTGCACTTTCCCGAATTTGCTTGAATCTCTTTATGGTTTGCATGATTATGTGTTTGCATCAAATGATTTAGGCGATTTTCTTTGAAATAACTACTTGGCCTAAAAAGGATCATCCCTAATGCATGTTCCCTAGTTAGCCAAATTGAGCCCAATTGACCTATTGTTTCTTGATGACCCCATATTCTGAGCCAAAATCAGAAAAACCATGTTAACTGATCTTAGGATTGGGGGAGCATGGAAGCGTAAAGAGAATGGTTAGAGGAACTAAGTTTGGGGTAGCTCTAAGGAGATATGTCATTTGGGGTGAGAAAAAGAAAAATAAAGGTTGAAACCCAAGGCAATAATAATAAAAAAATTCAAAATAAATTGCCAAAAAAAAGGGGCAAATCAAGAGATTAGCAAAGAAAAATGTATACCCGAGACAAAAAGAAAATGAAAAAAGGAATTTGAGTGGAATACGTGTAAAGGTTCATGCTCTCTTAGTTCCTTGGGACTTAAGCCTAAATATCCTCCATTATTCTACCACGAGCCGGGCCCATTACAACCTTTAAAAGACCTTCGATGTTGCATACATGTTTTCGTGGGAACTACTTTTGAGATGAAAATCAAATTCATGGGAAGTGCTCTTGATAAGTGAAATTGAGTGAAAAAGTTGAAAGCCTTGACAATTGAGCGAATGAGTGAAATTTACATACCCTTGTGAGAAGGCAATTGTTTGAAATAGGTGATCTTCCTTTGTGTGCATCTTGAGCCTCGACTTAGATTAATGCTTGTTCGATCGATGATCTCAATTGTTTAAAGTAAATGAATCTGGGATTATATTAATGTAAGGGAGATCATTGGAGAAAAACTGTTTGATTGCATGAAATTTGTGCGAAATCGATTGATTCCTTTAGGCTTGCCAAGTCTTGAGTCGTTTTTTGAGTTTTAAGCTTTGGGGACAAGAAGGTTTAAGTTCGGTGTTTGATATTCCTCTCGCTTATCTAGTTTTGTGATGATAAACTAGGGTTTTATGTGCCAATTTATTCGAGTTCACTCGTTTTCACCTAAATTTGCCTTGTTTTGTTCCTAAGTTGGACTTTGACTCGTTTTTATGTCTTTTGTGTAGTTTTAGCTTATTTTGAATATAATTACGCTTTTGTTGCTTTTGGTGTTTTCGTGTCAATAAGTGAAGCTCGGGAGTCAAGGAAAGTCAAGAAGCGTGGAAAAAAGCGCCGGAGATACTCACCTCGCACGGTATATCTCTCGCGAGCCTGGAAAACGATAAAACAACGAGGTCATCGTTCCCTCTCACAGCGAGAATATGTGCAAGTAAATCATGAAGACCTGAAGACGAGACCATCACGCCAAGCCGTGATGAAGACCACGCCTGTGGCGATTTAAGGTTGAGAAGTCTAGCCGCAGAGCATCTCGCCCGCGAGTTTGAAGACCTCTGGAAGTCGAGAGACCATCACGGCCCAATAGTGATGAAGGAATCTGACTTAGAATTGAAGACTACGCCCCGCTAACACACTCTCGCCTCGCGAGTTCAAATTAAAAGCGCTAATTTTAATTCTCGCCTCGAGATCTCACTACTCCTGAACAAGTGTAGACTCGGGGAATCCTATTTAAGTGTCATTTGCAGATCAGTTGGGGATCAATCTTTAGGAGGCGTAGGGCTTTGGAGGCGCGAATCCTAGTAGTTTTCCCTTTGCTAAGAGTAAACGTTTAGGGTAATTTCTTTTCTCTGCGGCTGCGTCTCCCTTATCTCTCTTTTCTTCTTTTAGTTTGTTATTATGGAGTGCTATCGATTGTTTGTGCATCGTCACCGGGCATGAGGAACTAATCCCTCGTCCAGGAATCAATGAAGCCACCGGCCGGCGTGTAGTGTTCATATGATGTATGTGTTTCTCCCCTTTCTCAATAAATGTTTTCCAATTCGAATTGATTGTGTTGATCATATGTGTTGCGTGATTAACTAGTTAACGTGTTTGAGGCCAAACCCGGTCGTGTTTTAGAACTTGAATTGGAATCATTAATCGAATAATGAGTACCGTAGTGGTTATTTGATTAGTGCAAATCATATAGGGAACAAGGTTTAATAGAATTGAGATTAGGGTTATAAGACCAAGACAAGTAATTAATCGATCATCGAATACGTCTATTGGAGCATTACGAGTGGATATAGGAGAATTTAGGGGTCGGTTGACATTATAATTGAACTTAGGGAGGAAATACATCATCAACGGGGTCCTATACATGATTGGGTAGGTGGTTGAGACCTTGGATATTTTAATTTGGATTTTTAGTTAATTATTTCATTAGATTTGTTAATTGAATTTTAGATATTAATCTTCTCTCAACCACCCTTCGGAACTTGATCGAACATATCGATTTCATGGATTGGTCCGGTGGTAGCCCCATCCCCCGAGTTCACCTCGGTAATTCTTCTAGTGTTATTTTTATTACTTATGACAACCGGTACACTTCGGCGTCTCCAACAAATACTTCTCCTCATAGTGAAACATAGCCCTTCCCTCTCTTCTCATTGTAGTCATCATTGGAAAACATTAAATGAAGCGGTTTTACCTCCTTTTGATTCCCCTATTCTTTGTTGTGGCATTACTCTTGTTAATGAGTCCTTGGGGTTTAGTTCCCTTGTCATTTCTCCATATCTTGTGGCCACTTTATTCACTCGGTTATTCATTGGTGACTCTCCCTGCTTACAATACTCACATCCCTTCCCTAGACCTCATTCCTTTCATCCACCAAGTAATCTCCATCATTTCCTTGAGTGTTTTTGCCCTCTGCAGCTTGACTTAGCCCTCACCTCCTCCTTGAGTCCATTTTGCAAGATTCCACACACATATTAGTTCTATGTGATCTTGGGAGGACGATAATACCTTAAATTGCTCCTATACTCCCATCGAACCTTCTGTTTCAACCTAAAAGAAGCTCAAAGGATTTTCAATCGATGTTGGTTGAAATCTTTTCAATAGTGCTTATTTTAATTCCTCCCACGCATAGGGTTTAATGTGCAAGATTCCCACCACCGCATCCATGATAACGCTTTCCGACTTTCGCCTCTAATACCCCATCTTGTCGTATCTCATTGAGGTTCTTGAATCTGAAGTCTTGGTTCAATTTTACCGATCCAACTTGGTGCATCCTGCCATTGAACAGTGGCAACTCAACCTTACGAGTATTCTTGCTCTTGTCATGGTTTTTCAGTTGTGTTGTAGTGCTCATTACCTCCTTCGTCTCGTGGTGGTTCTGTGGTTGCTCATCACCGCCGCCTTTGCCTCCCCGACGACTGGACCTACGGTGGTTTCAGGTCACCTCCCTCACCACCGCTAACATCTCTTCCTTCAACGATTGGATTTTTTGAAGCAAAACTCCGATTCATGCAACCCACGCTCGGCGGCTTCCATCAGTGCTTCATCCTCCTTTCTTCTTGACCATGAACTCTCGATCGGGATCATAAATCTGCATGCCAGTTGATAGATTCAAGCATACGAGAAATAATTGAATGAATTAGGGTTGAATACCTGTATTATTCTCCTCAGACTATAACAATGGAGGTAAATTCAGAGTTACCTCTTATCTCCTACAACGATCAGATGAGTTTCTAACTGGCTCTAACGACCTTCCTCTCTTCTATTTATAGGGTCAGCTAGGTGGTTATTCAGTTCTAACTAACTCCTATATGTTACAATGTTCCTCACTTCCACTAGTTCCTAGTGTTTCCTCTTACATATACATGTTTAAGATGAGGGCCTCTTATCATTCTCCTACTCAAGTGTGTAAATTGGTCAAGTCTCTATATGGCCTTAAACAAGCAAGTCGCAAATAGTATCATAGCCACTTATGCTCTTATTTCCATGGGATACTTACTCTCTTGTGAAATCAAATTCTCGAAGATATCACCATCCTTAGTTTTATGTTGATGATTTGGTACTCATGGGAATGATCTTCATGAAATTCATATGTTAAGAATGCTCTTGACACAATTTCAAAATTAAAGACCTTGGCTCTCTCAAATTATTTCTTGGCCTTGAGGTTGCTGTTCCAAATCGAATTGTGCTATCCCAAGAAAATATCTTGAAACTTTGGATGATCTTGGTCTATTGGCTTGTAAACCGCCACCACCCCTATGGTCCGTCTTAAGCTCAAAGATAAAGATGGAACTCCTGCACCAATCCTCTGCCTTTAGAAGACTCTGGGAAGATTGATCTACTTGACCAATACACGACTGACCTTAGTTACGTAGTTCACGAGGCTATGTCGGTTTGTTTCTAAGACTTTATAAACTACTATGAAGTTGTAAATCATCCTTAGAGACATTAAGTCTTGTCTGGGCAAAGGATTGTTCTTTTCATCCAATTTGGACCTCACTCTCAAGTCATTTATTTAAGTCTCTAAAATGTCGATGTGCATTTCCCTAAGTTTTGATGAGACTAAACATTGGTTAATGATTTAATTAACTTTATTGGTCTTGACTTTCGTCTAGTGTCTTTTGATTAAAACGGAAGAATCATCCGTCCAATGCAAATAATAGAACCATCAGTCCAACGCAAGTGATTGAAACACCATCAACAACATAGTGATAGAAGCTCACTTCCAACATCAGCTCACGCCCAACCCTTTGTAGTGAGAGGTTTCCGTCCAGACTTGTATTGATAAGCTCCGTCCACTTAAGTGATAAAAGCGAATCCACTGAAGTGATGAAAGCGTCCACTAAGATAAAGCCAGCATCCACTAAAGTGATGGAAAGCCAGCGTCCCACTAAAATAAAAGCCGGTGATCACTAGAGTGAGAGGCCAACGTCCATTAAAGTAAAAGCCGAGGCGATCACTAGAGTGATGAAAGCGAGCATCCTTAAAGTAAAAGCCAGCATCCACTAAAGTGATAAAACCAACGTCAACTAAGTGGAACACTTGTCTCTGGGCTATAGAAGCGCTCGTCTCGAAGTGATAGAAGTGCTCGTCTAAGGTACGAGAGCACTCGTCCACACATCGTCTTTGGACTGCTAATCTTATGGAGCTCGCCTACTGGTTACGTTGACCGGTTAAAAGAGTATCCAGTCCAATGACATAGCATTTGGAGCTCGTCTACTAGCAGAATGTAAAATCTTAAATGGCTAGATGGACTGCTATTTTCAAGATGGACGCAACTTATCTTATGAACGCGAATTCTATAAGAATTATCATAATCTTGTTTCAAGAACCGAGAATCAAGAAAAGTGAAGTTACTCTCAAGCAACCTCGGATATTAGAACCAAAGACCAGATTCTGAGAATGCTTCCAACATGCTTTTTTCCTAGTACCTGGTCCTTACACAAAAGAGTATTGTATCGGCCAAAGTACAAAGACTCTGCCACAACTACGATATGGTTGTATCACGATGCATAAAGCCATGATCCTTCATGTTAGAGGAAACCAACGTTCCTATTGCATTAATAGCTGCCGGGACCGACTCTATTGCATTTATGATGTTGAAGCCAACATACGAGGAATGTCTCTAACGATCTAAATGCTTGAAGACTATAAATACGGATAATAGAATATATAGCATCAAAAGCCATTACTCTGCCTATTAATATCTTCATTCTTTCATTCGTATTCTTCAATCATTTGAAGTTATTACGAGACTTTCCTAAGCTTTACATTTAAACCACCCTACGAGTGTTAGTGAAAGATTTATCATGAGAAGTTGTATTTATTACAAACCAAATCTCTCGAAACAAACTTTGAGTGAGCACTGAAGAGGCTAAGTGTCAAAGAATACTTTCTTGAGCACGAGAGGTTAGGTGTGCAAACAATACTTGAGTGCCTTAGCAGATCGATTATAGTGGATAAATCTTTGGTGCTGCTAAGACTGACGTAGCTCTTTACTTTGAAGAAGGGCAAGATAAATAGCCGTGTCAATCCTGCTTTCCTTATAACCTCTTTAATTGCTTTAGTTTTCTCGTCCTACCAAGTGGTGTGATAAGCCTTTGGCTTATCTAGTTTATAACTAGATGGTGTGGTTTTTGTCAAATTATTCGAGTTCAATCTCGTTTTACCAAATTTGGCCTTGTTTTGTTCCTAAGTGGATTTTACTCGTTCTAGGCATTTTTAGTAGTTTTAGTCTATTTTGAATAGAATTCGCTTTTTGTGTCTTTTTTATTGTTTCAGGTTAGAAGTGAAGCTCAGAGTCAGGAAAGTCAAGAAATAGTGGAAATTGCCATTCGAGATGCTCGCCCCACGGTGGATGCTCGCCTCGCGAAGTCAAGATCGGCTAGCGGCAACGTCATCAGTTGCTTCCCGAGAATATTCTCGCCTCTGTGAATCATTAAGACCTGCAAGACAGAGACCATCACTAAGCGGATGAAGGTCACGCACGTGACAGTTAAGGTTTGAAGTCTCGCCCGCGAGAGTTTGAAGATCACGAAGTCGGAGACCATCCGTCCTGGGCGTGATGAAGGTCACCCGTGTGAGATTGAAGTTTGAAGAGCTAGCCTCGAACACACTCTCGCCTCCAGAATCCAAATTGAAAGCGCGCCAAAAACTATTGTTAGCCTCGCGAAATATGGTTACGCCCCGAGCGTCCCGAAATACAGAATCCCTTTTTATAAGTACATTTGGTATTGAAGGACTTTGGATACTCACTTGTTTTAGATCAGTTTAGGATGAATCCTTGTTTCTAGGGTGCGTCTCACTTCTCTTTCTTTTCTTATTTTATTATGGAGATTATTGCTTTCGATTGTTTGTTTTTGTTGTCACGGGCACTTGGGAACTAATCCCCTCGTCTAGGGGATCGATGAAGCCACCCGTGGCGGTATAGTGTACATGTGATGTATGTTTTTCTCCCTTTAATTCAGTTCTTGTTTCCAATTCCCGATTTCATTGTGTCGATTATATGCATGCGTGATCGACTAGTTAAACGTGTTGAGGCCCGATCGGCGGTTCGCGTTTTAGAACTTGAATTGGGATCATCGATCGAATATTATACGAGGTGAGTAGGAGATCGGTGCAATCATATAGGGAACAAGAATTAATAGAGTTTGATGATTAGGATTAAGAGACCTAGTAAGTAATTAATCCAATCTTGAATATGTCCTATTGAGCCGCAATGGATTTAGGAGAATTTGGGGGTCCCGATTGACATTGTAATTGAACTTGGGAGGAATACATCATCACTTTGGTACTATGCATGATTGGGTAGGTGGATTTGAGACCACTGATATTTCAATTCTGATTTTTAATACCTTAGTTTATTTGATTTGTTAATTGAATTGCAATCCCATTCTCCTCTCAACCACTTTCCTCCCTTAACCAAGCGTGTCGATTTCGTAGATTAGTTGAATTGGTAGCCCAAATCCCCGAGTTCGACCTCGGTAATTACTTACGTGTTTCTTTTTATTTCGGCGACCTGGTACACTTTGCGGTGACTCAACATGGTGTGTTTGCCAAAATTCACCCGTCCATCCTCAGTATCCTTCCACTCGTCCAAACCTAGCTTCTGTTTTGCAAAAGATTTCAAATTTCTTAAATTACGATAAACCCGATTCAACCCCCCATTTCTCGTGTTTATAGTTGTCTATTTCAATTTAGTGACTTGCATTGGGCTACCTCCCTGATAGTCCAAAATCCATTACAGGTTTATGCACTTTCTTAGGCTCTTCCCTCGTCGGGTTGGAAGTCCAGAAGCATACCCATATCTAGATCCACATCAGAAGCGAGAATACGGGGCCTTAGGCCGCCACAACATGTGAACTTAATGATTAATCTACCTAATGAAGGATCTTCATCAACTGATAAAGCTCCCACTCTCCTTATCTTTGTGACAACAACTCAGCCATTCAAATAGCTCAAAATCCCACATTCCATGAAAGAATCTACTTCCTATTGCTTCTACGACTCATCTAGCCGATGTGTTTACTAAAGCACTCCATCCCTCTCGGTTTCAGTTTGGTATCCAAGCTAACCATGCTCCGATATCCATGGCTCAGCTTGCGGGGAGTTCAAATAATGTAAATTTTAATGTAGATGCAAATGCAAATGCAAGTGAGCAATTTAGTTAGTTAGTTAAAGTCATTGATACTGTTATGACAATTGGAGAGAAAGTTAATTAAGCTCCCAAGCTGTATCAAGCTGAACATAAAACACATTCTTATTTCAATGAAAAGTTGAGTTTTACTTTTCCAATTTGCTGATTTTCTAATACATTGGGCTTCATCTTCGTTTAATTCTGGGGTTTTTAAGTTTAGGGTAAACATGATAGCCCATGCTACAAAGTACGAAATGAGAGAATTGAGAGGTGAGTTGGCTCCTTAATTGGCTTATAAAATTTGCGTATAAATAAAGCGTAATACAAACTCTTCACAAAAAATAAACTAATGGATGGAATTAGTCATCCATCATTTCACCCACACATTAAAGGATTCATTTTCCTTGTGTAATTTTTGTATTCATAGCTTACGTGCATATCATATTTTCCTTAATTTTATATCGTTGATTTTAGGAACATGAAATTGGTGTTATGGTTTTTTTTTTTTGTTTATGAGGGTCTTTAACTCTCGTCTCGATGTCTGGTCTTGATTCGGTATCCGGGGTTTGGTCGGAGGTAAGTAAAGCGATCAGAGTTTAATGGTTTTATTTATAAGATAATTCAAAATTAGATTTGAAAATAAATACATATTTACTTCTTAGAATTGTAATTAGAGTTTAATTTTTGATATCTTTTTTCTTAATCAATAATCTGAGTTTCTTATGTGTGACTCTTAAGATAGTTATGATAAGAGTAAAATAATTTTAATGATGTGATAATATATGATTGATTGATAGTTTATTTTTGGTAGTTAAAAAAATCTTTACACTAATCACGTAAATCAATTGAATCCTTATAAATATATATTTTTTACATTCTCAACTAATTATATCCAATTTACATTATTAAATATTTAACTCTTATAATAAATCTTATGAGATATCCAAGCCAAAATATATATATGCTTAATAGATATGTGTAATGATATACAATCAACAACTGTAAAAATTTTGGCAAATGTTTGATTAAGGTGTTAAATACACAATCTTTTATTGATATTCAACATTTTTTTGTTTTCTCAAGTATTTTCAATCTAATAAGTGAAAGACTAATTTTTCGGATATTGTCAAGCGGCTAATGTAGACCTCTCTTAATAGTGATTTTTACATACACGTGAGTCCATAGATCAAACTCACGTAACACAGAGCTAAGAGACTGGCCCTTTACACCGATGGCTAGCGTTGATTTTGATATTCAACGCCTTTAAAATAATATATTTATATTTTTAAAAAATATTTATTTTTAAATTCCTGGTAAGTGCTTTTGAGTTTGAGACTCAAAATTTTAAACTCATCATACATCAATATAAATTGGGAATATAAAACTCATGATACATAAAATGTATTGAAAATATAAAAATATTTAATATTTAATATTTTTTGTATTTAGTAAATTGGAAGACTATAATGAAAATTGAATAGAGGATTTCTAGCTTTTCATATTCATTGTCATTGTCATCATCAAATAAAGTAAAAGAAGAAAGAGGGATAAAGATTAAAGAATGCAAACGTGTCGTTATTCTTGTTAAGGAAGCATAACTACTATTTTGCAAGTTTACGAAAAGCTTCGAAGGTTGTTGATGTTGTTGTCGTCACAGACTCACAAAGATTGAGACTTGAGAGACAAAGAAAAGAAAGAGGAGGATCGAAGCCACTCCATTTCACTGTTTGTCCATAATCTGAAATGGGTCGACATAAAATGACTCAGATTTCAGTAGATTTGCGCTTCTGATCCTCTTCTTGATTGGTGCAATCTCCTGTTCCATGGTGTACCTTTTCCTCACTGTGGTTTTCAGGCCTGGAAATGGACCCTTGTCTTCTTCTTCAATGCAAGAATTGGAATATGAAAATGGTGGTGTTGAGGAGGAAGAAGGAAGGGAACGATGTTGTAGTGGGATTCGGCATTTGGAGCTTTGGGGTGATGCTGTGAAATGGGGTGCTGAATTTAAGGTCAATTCTTCTGAGGATTGTTGCATGGCTTGTAAGAGGATGTGTAGTGGTGATGGTGGACCTTGTTTGTGTAATTCATGGGTGTTTTGTGGAGATAGAGAGGCATGTGGACCAAGATTTGGTGAGGGTATATATTATTATTATTATTGGTCTTGTGTATTTCTTTTTAGTTTTTACTACTATTCTTGATGATATATGGAATGTGATTTGGGATTCTGGGTTTTTGTTATTTTTTGAATCTTGTAATTACAACGAACTGTTTACTTGGAGATCCTCAATTGGGATGGGACATGAGCTATCCTGGGATTCAAAATGTACAGTTGTGTAAGACTGGAACTGGAAATATTCATAAGAGGATGGAGTGAAGTGGTTAGTAATGGATTGAAGTGGTTAAAAAGCATCAATCCATTGTTTGGAAGTTATTAAGTAATAGAGTGGGATGGTGACTTAAACCACTCCATTCCATCAAACACTCCAATTTTTATACCCTCAAATTGAGGGGTTTGGTATTCTCTGGTTAAACTTCCAAATAACGGAGTGATATACTTTTTATGTATCAACTCTACTCCATTACTAACCATTATATTATTTCCTACTCTTGTTTCAGTGTTGGTTGAAAAGACAGAAGGATGCTTTAAACCCTGATAAAAGCGAGACTCAGGAGATCGAGTTATGTGGACTTCTGGACTTGTCTTCGATAAGGGAGAGGTAGGAATGTTATCTTACTGTGATTGGTTTGCTGATTGATTATAAACTGTATTTACCAATTCGAGAGATGGATCTCTATCAAAATATGGATTCTCAGAATAATTTAGTTGCATGAATGTGTTGAGTTGAAATGTTTTTTGGCTACTGATGAATAGTTTTCTTATTTGGCTCAAAATAGCATTAGGATGTACAAAATCTTACTTGTGGATACTAGAATTTACCAGTAATAATAATAATAATAACATGCTTGCATCAGACATTAGCAGATCAAGTTCTATTCTGTTTTTTGTATTGGGTTTTGTTTGTGAATCTTGGCCGAAGAGCCAAAGTGATTTTACATTGTTGATATGACTGGTGAGCTTGACCAAGGATGCTACATTTGTTTGTGATCCTAACTGTATGGGAACTCTTGATATTGTTCTTATTGGGTCAAGTATGCAAGCTCCAACACCTAATCACTAACACAACCTTCAAAATTTTAAAACGGTTTCAGACATACATATCAAGAAAATAATACTCATAGAGATGTCAGTTTATAAAGATATCCTCCATGCCTACTGGAGCTAGTGTTAATTTGAGCTTATTCTTGTGAACTAGAAGAGAAAAGTTGATGTTATGAAGGGTACACTTTAGGAAATACTTCTGTTGGATGGGAAACACACACAAAAAAAAAAAAAAACTACAGAATTCCTCTCCCTTTGGCTTGTATGAACTGGCAGAAACTTTCACTGTACAAATTGGAAGGCCCAAGTTCTGCATCCTTACTAGTTAATCTGTTAGTGTTTAGACATTTATATATCATCATCATCAAATTCAACTAATTTCATATACTTTAAAAGTTTGTAATTGGGTCTATAAACACACAAAATTTATAGTTGGGTCTCTCGTACACTTTTCTATTAGGGTTTCGTTAGGGTTCCAGAAAATACAGGGATCTATTTGAATTTTCCTACAAAGTATAGGGACCTATTTGAATTTTATCAAAAAGTTCGAGGATCCACAAATGGCGAGTGGATTGATCACTTGAAACCACGGTGAGAAAAGTGCATAAAGGACCTAATTACAAATTCTCTATGTATTTATGACTCAATTTGTAACTTTTAAAGTATAGGGACCTATTTGAAAATTCTCAAATAATTCGGGACTGTCGATTAATTTAACTTTTAAATTTGCTTTTGTTTTTGCTCAATTTTTGAGCTATGTGATTATTGCATATGTATTTTGATTTCTTTATTTCTTTCAACAATACATTTATATTTTTCTTGAATATTTGTAATTTTAGGGAATTGTTGGTCTGGAAACTGATTATGGAATTCTTCGTATAAAAGTAAGTATTTCTCTACATGTCTTCTATATTATAGGTCTTTGACATTTATTACACTCTTTTGCGTGGGGTATTTTGTATCAATATGCTTAACATGTCTTCCATTTTATCATATTTTTGTTGTCTATTCCCTTAATGTTTAATCTAGCCCAAGAGTTGAGACAAATCCAATGTGTTTGCAAAACTTGTTCAACAAGCATATTTTAGTAGATTGCTTATTTGCCTCTCTATATATTTGTGGATGTATGTGTGTAGGAGGGAAAATGCCATACATACCTTGATAATGAGGGACTATGCTGCGTTTTGGTGAATACTTATGTTTGGTCGATCAGTTTGGTTTTGATGTGCTAGCGTTGGAGTCATTTACAGATGGACCATGGGAATTGTGATTCACAATCCCCAGCAGGAACTTATTGATACACTATTATATGTGCATAGAAAAATAAGAGAAAATACTTTTGCTTAGTGTAGAATTTCTTGTAATTGACACGTTTATAACTTTGTTCTAGTATGCTGTCAGATTGCATTTATTCCATGATTATCATGCAAGTTAAATCATTCATCTAGCACCCACTTTCTTGTTCTGGTTATTTGGTGAATAGGTAACAATGTTTCGGATAATATAATCAGGCAAAGGTTTCAATGGCAGTGATTGAAGATATTTTATTGGGTAGAAGATCACTTCAAAAATATTATATTACATCTATGACTTTATTTAGGGTATAGGGTCTGTAAGGGTAGTTGTTTTATTGCATACAAGCAGGGACGAATTTATAGTGGTGGCAGTGGGGGCACCTGTCCCCACTAATTTTGGGATAATTATTTTTAAGTTCTATATAACTTCTATTTTGTCTCCACTAAAAGATTTTGTTGCCCCCATTGTTCTACAATTTTAGTCTATATAATACTTTTTTTATTTCTCAATACAACTTAAAATATAACACTTTTGTTTCTCAAATAAGACATTTTATTTTCCTTTTCTACTGCCTATTTCATTTCTCTCTTGCTTCACTCTCTTCGCAGCATAGCCGCAGATAAACTAAGAATGTGAAACCGTGTGTGAGACTAATATAAAGAAACCAAGAAATAATATTAGCAAACAAGAAGAAGTTAAGAATCAAGAATCAGCTCATTTTTCATTCTCTTTGTCATATTCTCGTCATTTGTAGTGTGCTAGAAATGGATAAATATTTTAAAAGAAAATCAACATTATAGTCTCAAGAACTAATATTTTTCATAATAAACATTCGGTATACAATGATATAATTTTCATAATTTCCAAATTTTGCTTAATGATAATAATTTATTAACTTATCGACTATACATCTATATATTTTTAATAAAAATATTATAGTATATAATATTGTCCCCACTAGTCAATATTTCTGGATCCGCCCCCTGCATACAAGCTTGGAATGCAGGATTATCAGGTTACATGGGAAGTGGCTTCTTACTAGGGTTGATACAATGTGCAGTTTATCTACAAGAATTTGGGACAAATTCAATATTAGAAATGTAGTTTCGATTGACAAAAGTAACTGATGGGTGTGTTTGTGTATACTTTACCCAGCAGTTGTTGTAGCTTGGAGAAATTGCATATATCCTCATATTGTCCTTATACTTTCTTTTGTAGAGTGTTTGGATTTGAACTCTGCTTCTAGTTTTGCCCATGTGAGATCTGGCTTCTGTCTTCTCCAAGTCTTAATCATACTTTTAATGTGGCTTGCAATGTGATGTTGTGAATGGTCACCAGTTGTGACCAATATCCGGATATAATGGCTTGAATGCTTACTGAAGGTGGAGGCCATGAGGAATTGGCATGTTACTAAACATATTAGTAGTTTGAGGGGATTTTTGGGTCTGAGAGGTTACAACTGTC
This sequence comes from Sophora flavescens, assembly GCA_030762895.1. NCBI lineage: Eukaryota > Viridiplantae > Streptophyta > Magnoliopsida > Fabales > Fabaceae > Sophora > Sophora flavescens. The sequence goes on along the minus strand of JAUPTC010000921.1, from coordinate 14,626 downwards.
GTTTTGTGCGAAATTATGGAGTTATAGTTAAACCTTTAACTCGGGTGGAGGCACAAGGGGCTTTTGAAACTATGGAGGAACTTCCCACATTGGCAATACCAAATTTTGACTTGCCGTTTGAGATAGAGATGGACACATGTGGGTATGGAATTGGGGTAGTTCTTATGCAGCAGGGCAGATCATCGGCATTCATTAGCCAAGCTCTTTTTGAAGGTCTAAGGCAAAGTCAGTGTATGAACGGGAATTATTTGCTTGGCCATGATTTTATAACCAGGACAGATCAGCAGAGTCTTAATTTTTGTTGGAACAATGAGTATTGGTAGGGAGCAACTGAAATGGGTGACTAATATGTTGGGCTTTGTTTGAGAATTCAGTGTAAACTTGGATTGCAAAATAAAGCAGCTGTTGCTCTTTCTCGTGTAATGCATTATAATGCTATTTCAATGGTCTCAAATTCAGTTTTAGTAGAATTGGCGGATGAGCGGCTAGTTCACACCCGCAGTACTGAATTTCCAAGGATTGTTTATGGTTCAAAAAGAGGCTGGTTTTACCTGACAAATCTTCTAGGATTCCGCTTTTACTAGACGAGTTCCATCATTCACCATTTGGGGGTGGGGGTGGGGTGTCATTCTGGAGTAACAAGAACCTATAAGCGGTTGCTAATAGAGTATAGTACAAATGTATGTATTAGTCTTTGCATAACTGAATATGCCAAGTCAGCATATTCGGTTATGGTGCTATTGTAATAGTTAGAGATTTAAGAAATGAAAGTTACAATTCTTTTGAAAATTCTCTCATGAGTTCTTCGATATTCTTTCTTTATGGTATCAGGAGCTAAATTCAGGCTAGGCTCTCTTCTCCTTTCTTCGTTGCGTTTCTGTTCTTCTTCGTCCTCTTCGATTCTTCAATGGCTGAATTGAATCCTTTCAGCCCCATCAATGGAGCTCAGGTGAATTCTCGGTGCGGCGAGCTTGATCCGTCCTTATCAATCAAACTCGGCGATCAAAATTACTTACTATGGAAACAACAAATGGAAGGCTGTCATCATCGCACACAAGTTGCATCGATGCGTTGTAAATCCTGTGATTCCCCCTCAATTCACGTCGAAGGCAAATCAAACCCTAGTAAGTGAATCGGAAGCCTATCAGCTATGGGTTGTTCAAGACCAAATGCTATTCACTTGGCTCCTCAGTTCTCTCTCTCCCTCGATCTTGCTGATGTAAACAATCTTGGCAAGTGCAGGAAAGATCCATAAACAATTCCACGCTCATCTTGACGAAGGTTCATCGGTTCAGATCGGAGCTCAAGAACATGAAGAAGGGAACTCATTCAATTTGAGTATCTCCTTCCGGTCGTGCCCTAATTGAGTCTCTCCAAGCTCTTGGAGATCCAGTCACTGATCAGGACCATATCGACACTGTGCTTGAAGGTCTTCCAGAAGAATACAACAATTTTGTCATGATGATCTATGCTAGAGCAGATTAAACCTCAATTGATGACATAGAAGCTCTCTTGATGATGCAAGATGCCCAATTTGAGAAGTTTCGACAAAATTACCTTCGCGGTCGATCCCTGCTAATGTGGCTCAAGCATCGACCCTCCCCGACTCGTCCCTCCTCTCCCCGATTTTCAGCAGAATCGCGATGATTTCAACGGTGGAAATCGCGATCGAGGAGGTCGTGGCCGTGGCCGGTGGGAGTGGGCGTGGTGGTCCTAAACCCACCGTCGGCTATGTGACAAATCACGCCCGCAGCGCCTCTGAGTTGTTGGTATAGGTTTGACCAAACCTTTGTGCCCCCGAGACGCCCCCGATCTAATTTTCATCGGGTCGGATGCGAACCTAACCAATTTCAAAACCCCAATCAATTCCAGAATTGGGGTCTTCTCGGCAAGGATATGGCCATCAATCTCAAGGGTTCAGGCGGAACTTTAATGGTCCCTTTGCACGCCAGCAATCTCGGCCAGGTGCCAATCTAGTGATGCAACAACCTCGGTTTGTTCCTAACACTCAAGAGGTGCTTCAGACATTTGATAATCAATCATGGTTCCCTGATTGAGGAGCCTCTCATCATCTAACAATGGAGACTCCAATAATCTCGAGTCATGTGATCCCTTTACAAGCCGGGGACCAAGTTCTTATGGGAAAGCGGCCAAGGTCTCTCTTTGACTAAATAGGTTCATCTAAATTCTTCTCTCCTCCCGTCCCATATCATTTTCACCTTGAATAATCTATTGCTTGTCCCAACATAACAAAGAATCTGGTCTGTCTCCAAATTTGCCGAGACAATAATATACATTTTGAGTTTCACCCTTTTCTTGTTATGTGAAATCTCGGGGTTCTAATCAAGTCCTTCTAGAAGGCTCGCTTGGAGGTGATGGGCTATATAGCTTTGACAACATCAACATCCTCAAGAGCCTTCCTCCTCTTGTTTTCAACACACTCTTTGTAATCCAGCTCCCTCTCAGGAGCCTTAGCTAAGTCTTCTTCCACTTTACCTTTAGTAACAACTACCTTTGCCACATGGCACTATAGATTAGGACATACATACTAATGCTGTTAAATCTGTCCTACAAATCTGTAACATACCCTTATTGAATAAAACTGATTTTGAATTTTGTAATGCTTGTTGTATGGGAAAATCCCATCGTTTACATGCTCCACCCTCTATTTCCATTCATCCCACTCCCTTTGAATTAATACCACGGTGACCTTTGGGGTCCATCTCCTTACCAATCCCATGGTGGTTACACCTACTACATTACTTTTGTGGATGCACACACTCACTTTACCTGGATATATTTTCTAAAACAAAAATCAGATGCATTGAATGCCTTCAAGCAGTTCTCGACCCTTATTTCCCTCGGTTTCAGCCCAAATCAAGGCTGTCCAATCTGATGGGGAGGAATGGAACCACTTCTCCAAATACCTAGCGAGATCTCGGTATTGTTCATAGGCTCCTTGCCCCATCATCCCACCAAAATGGGACGGTAGAAGCGCAAGCACGGGCAAATTGTTGAAATGGGACTTACCTACTTTCTCATGCCGCCATGCCTCTTAAATTTTGGGACCACGGCTTCTCAGGCTGTTTACCTAATCAATAGACTGCCAGCAGCCTTTTCAAGTCCCGTTCCTCTCCCCTTTCATGTTTTGTTTGGTACTATTCGGGACTACTCCCACTCTTGGATTTTTGGTTGTGCTTGCTTTCCATTCTTGAGGCCATACAATCGGCCGCAAGATGCAATTCGGGTCCTCGGAATGCATTTATCTTGGCTTGTCCCCTCGACACAAAGGACACAAATGCTTAGATTCTAATGGTCGTATTTTTATTTCAAAGGATGTCTTATTCAATGAGTGTATATTCCCTTACCCAAAATTGTTCCTCTCTTGCTCCTAGTGTGCAGAGTCATCCTCAACTTTCCCGGCCTCTATACTGTCTGATCTACCCACCTCTCAATGCCACTCCCTTAAACCAACATGCTCCTCCTCTCGGCCCATTCCAGTTCAGTTTTCCCTTCATTTGAACCTCGCTCTTCTTCCTCACCCCTCACGGGTCCTCGGTCAAGTCGGCATGATCACACTACTCCAACTTCACTTGAACCTACCTCCTCTGCATCACCCCAACTCAGTCCTATGCCGAGTCAGCCTGATAACACATCTCCAACCTCACCTGCCATCTCTTCTTCCCCATCATTCAACTCTGAGTCTAGTCAACCCTCATCACCATTACCTCCCCCCTCCTATGAACACTCGCTCTATGCTTACTAGGTCCAAAAGCTGGACTTCACCACCAAGACTTGTTCTTGAGTCATGTTGAGCCTCGATCTGTCAAAGAGGCCACTTTCTCATCCTCGGTGGCTTCTGCCTGAAAGAAGAACACTACTCTTCTAAAGAACCAAACTTGGTCCTTGGTCCCTCTTCCCTCCGTCCACTTGTGCGCTGTAAGTGGGTTTTCGGGTCAAGGAAAACCACGATGTAACTATTAACAAATTCAAGGCTCGGCTGGTTGCAAGGGCTTCCACCGACAACATGGATTTGATTTCCATGAAACATTCTCACAGTAGTGAAACTAGTGACAATTGTGGGTTATTCTCACCTTGGCACTCACCTTAGTGGACTATCAAACAAATTGATGTGAATAATGCATTTCTAAATGACATTCTAAGTGAGGAAGTGTATATGGTTCAACCTCCGGGTTTGAACACGGTGACAAGACACTTGTTTGTAAGCTACACAAGGCTCTCTATGGCCTCAAACAGGCCCCTCGGGCATGGTATGAAAGATTAGCTACTGCACTCATTCAATTTGGGTTTCACACTAGCAAATGTGACCCTTCTCTCTTTATCTACTCCAAGGGCTCCTCATCCATGTATGTCCTAGTCTATGTTGATGATATCATCATCAACTGGTTCATCCTCTACAATGATACGGGATCTTATTCATAAACTCAATATTCGGTTTTAGCTCAAAGAGCTAGGGGATCTTGATTACTTTCTTGGAATTGAAGTGGCACACATGCACACGGGGAACTCTTACTCACCCAAACCAAATACATCGGGGACCTCCTAGCCAAAGCCAACATGGTGAAGCAAGGGTATCTCTCACCAATGGTGAGCAATTGCAAACTCACATGTTTTGGAACTGATTCTCTCTCGGATCCATACCTTTATAGCTCTATTATTGGAGCACTACAGTATGCTACTCTCACTCGGCCTGACATTGCCTACAGTGTCAACAAAGTATGCCAATTCATGGCACAATGCCACTGAAACCTGCTGGAATGCGGTCAAAGGATCCTTAGATACCTAAGGGCTCTATTCACTGTGGCACTTGCTCAAGCCGATCCTCCTCCTAGTCCCTTCACTATTCATGCCTATTGTGATCTTTGATTGGGCAAGTGGCCGGATGACGAGAGAGGTCTACCTCGGGCTCTTGCATTTTCTTTGGCCCAAATTTAGTTTCTTGGTGTTCCAAAAAGCGACCTCTAGTGGCAAGGTCAGCAGAAGTGACACGGGAGTATGGCAAATACCACAGTGAAACCCTTTGGATCCAATCTCTGCTTGCTCAACTTGGGATTCCGCTTCACACACCTCGGCTGTGCGTGACAATCTCGGTGCGGTTCACTAACTCCGACCCGAGTTCTTCATGCGAGCCAAACACATGGAACTTGACATCCACTTTGTTCGAGAGAAGGTTACATGTCTAAGGCTCTGGTCACTCATGTGCCTAATATAGAGCAGTTGCAGACTCACTCACTAAACCCCTCTCTCTTCTAAATTCTTGAACTTAGAACCAAACTCAATGTGGTGTGCTTGGCAGACCACCTTGAGCTTGAGGGGAGGCTAATAGAGTATAGTACAAATGTATATGTAGTTAGTATAAATGTATGTATTAGTCTTGCATAGTTGAATATGCCAAGTCAACATATTCGAGTTATGGTTATCCAAGCTATGTGGCAAAGGCTATATATAGGCCTGTTGCAATAGTTAGAGATTTAAGAAATGAAAGTTACAATTCTCTGAAAATTCTCTCATAAAATTCTCTCATGAGTTCTTGATATTCTTTCTTTAGTTGCCTATTTTTCTATTGGAGTGGAATGCAGCATGAGCAGCATGATGTGGAACAGTTTAGCAGCATATGGGGTGTGTCGGCCAGAACAAATATCAAGCTCTTAAACCTGCAGGTTTACTCCAGCCTCTGCCTATTCCCAACCATTTTTTTGGATGATGTCTCTGGATTTTATCGAAGGACATCCAAAAGCAAAGGAGCTGATACAATTATGGTAGTGGAGGTGGATGATAGGTGAGCAAGTATGCTCACTTCATTCCTCTACTCCACCCTTACACTCTAAGGATGTGGCTGCAGCCTTTGTGAAGGAGATTGTCAGATTGCATGGCTTCCCTCAATAGTCTTGGACTGAAGCCGTGTTTTTAGCATGTTTTTGCAAGAATTGTTCGAAATGGGGACATTGAGGTCCTTGTTAAATGGGCTCCTCTACTTCAACATGACAGCACTTGGGAGGATTTTGCTCCTGTCCAAACTGGTTTTCTAGAATTTCACTTTGAGGACAAGCTGAAACTGGTTTGGGAGGGTATTAATAAACCCATAATCAAGCAAGTGTATAAAGAAGAGAAAAGAAGAGTAATAGTGGGAAATAAGAGGGCCAGTAGTAATTAGTGGTTACAACTAATGGACTGTGGGTGGGATTGAAGAGGGGTAAATGGAGAAATGAAAGAGACAGCACTAGCTTCTTTAATTTTCTTTCTCTTCCTTATTTTTTTTTTTTTTTTGATAAGCCAATAGTATATTAGAAGGAGTACAAGAGGTACTCAAAACCCATATACAAGGAAGGTTACACAGAAACAACAAACGAAAGAACACAAGTTCCACCCCTACAATTAGTCCCACCCACAATAACTGCCTTCTAATACCAGTGAACATAGTTTTTAGAGGATATGAAAAATGTACGCATAGCCAAGTAGAAAGACTATGCCTTCCCAAAAAGTAATAGAACAGCACCTGAACCTTCTAACCTAGTGTTTTCAAGCAATAAATTGGATTGATGCACCAATATGTGAAGGAGAAACTGGTCCTTCCTACCGATGCCTTACACCAACTCCAAACTCTCACTTTTATCAATTCTATAATCTTAACAGCATCCAATCCAGCCTGGTTGAAAATGATATCATTCACGATGCAACCATAAAGACCATATTATAGCAAACCAGAACATCCTCCATCCTTTTTTGTAACCTTTTGTGTGAAAAATGCCACTATGTTGTAATAACATATCCCTTAAGTCAACTTCTGTCCTTACAGTTTTTTATATCCTACCACTGTAATTGGAGCTTGGCTCCTGGCCTGGGTGTGCTTGCTGTTTTTATACTATTAATATCAGTTCCTATCATATATGATTTCTGCTAGTCTAATGTTCATCTAGCTTTTCATCCAGTTTTGCTTGAGTCAAACATGAAGGTAATTTACTAACCCTTTTATGAACTACTTCCATTCTACAGCTTTTGCCAGACTGTGCTCCACAATCTGTTGCCTATATTCTTGAGCTATTGGCTTTGCCTCATTGTATTGGCTGCCAAATTTATCGTGCTGAAAGCGAGGAAGCTTTTGGAATTCCGAAGGAAACCACATAAAAACGGTAACGCTCATTATGTGAATAATGCAAACTTGGGCATGTACATAAGTACATTGCTACTTTTAACTTTCTGTAATTATTTTCTTTAATTTGGGGGTGAGCCGTGGCATAATGGTCAGGTTGCTGCTTTGTGACCTAGTGGGTCGTGGGTTCAAATCTTGAAAACGGTCTCTCCGCTTGCAGGGGTAAGGCTGCGTACATCTACCCTATTTAGACCCCACCAAGTGGGAATGTCGTGCACTGGCAGCCCTATTTTCTTTAATTTCTGTGAATTGATTAGTTTTTCAATAATAGCTGCTGATAGGAACTTTTCTGTGTGTGAAACACACTGAGTCACTGGCACAGACAGTGTAGGGGACAGTGTGAGGCATGAAACATGTCCACATGTGATATGAGGGCACATCACATTTTTTTTATTTTTGTAATTTTTACTGAGTGTCAATGTCACTTTTCTCTATTATTTTTGATGATTGGACTGGATTTTGTTACAGAATCTGGGTCTATACATGAAAATGTCTGGAAGATGCTCATAATTCTCCTGCTCCCTTTTTGGACTTTTAAGTTTGACTTGACTGTGCTTTTGAATTTGAATGTTGATGTAGGCTCCATTTGGTCCTCCTTTTGCACTAATTCAAGGAACATTGGGTTCCCATGGGTCTATATACAAGGATATTCCAAAAGAATACTGTCCTACTATAAGGAGAGGATCTGTTGCATGGGTTGGTTCTGGTCCAGAATTCTTCATCAGCTTGGCTCATCACAAGGAATGGAGAAATGCATACACTGTTTTTGGCTATGTTCTGTCTGAAGATATGGAGATTTTAGAGAAAATTGCTCAGCTTCCAACTAAATCGGAAGTTTGGAGTAACATTAATGTCTCTGTCTTGGACAATCCAATTTTGTTACGATTTAGGAGAATGAACACAAAGTCATAAATACTTGAATCTATGTCTCTCACTTATAATGGTTTCAATTCATCAAAGGCAATACGTCAATGGATCTCAGTCTAAAGGTAGTTAGTTTGCTACATGCTTGAAGGGATATAAAGTAATGTAAATATTCATACACAAAATTTATACGTGATTTCAAATCAAATAGAATTGAGTAAACTAGTTTGGTAGGCATGTGACATTGTGGGTATTTCTTGATTCATTTATGAAGATTTAGATAAGTTGGAGATATGGAATGCAGTTGAGTGATTGTATTCTGACAATGTAGAAGTTCCAAGTTGCGGGACATAAATTTTGAGCGTTTGGGTTCAAACTGTGTTATGCCCAATGTTTTAAAATTCAATCCAACCATTTATAGGATGTCTCCCCCAATCCTAGTCAGACTAGAGAACTGAGGAAGTGGTTTGATCATACAAAAACTAATTAAACCGGTGTAAAATCGATTTTTGGAAAGTTCATTGTTTCATATGTTTTAAAAACAATACATGATTTTGGTCCGATTTGTTTGGGGACTGGGAGCTGCAGTGCATACCCAATTCACCCGGGTTGGGGCTCATACATGTTACAATTAATATAGTTCAATATTAAAATTATAATTGGTTATTGAAACCGCACGTGAACAATTTGGACTTGGTATGGAAAGATATATATATATATATATATATATATATATATATATATAAATAAATAAAAAGAAGAAAGTCTAGGGTTTTTCTTAGGGTTGTGAAGGTGTAACCCTAGGGGTAGTTTTGTAATTTTGTTCAGCAACTTTAAGTAGTCTACGTCAATTCATATGGCAGAGTACATTTCATAATTTGGTGAATTTAATAACTATTATAAATTACTTAATTTAAAAAAATAAATTAAAAAAAAGGTATAGCAACTAGAACGTCAACATATGGCAGGGTAACAAATGGTAGAGCAATGGCAGAGTACATTTCATAATTTGGTTAATTTAATAATAACTATTATAAATTACTTATTTTTAAAAAATCAAATTAAAAAAAAAAAAGGTATAGTAACTAGTAGAACGTCAATATATGGCAGTGTACATTTCTAAGGTTTTTATGGTAGGTTGTTTCTCTATGCAACCTATACAATTATACATTGTTGACAAAGTTAACCAACTTCAATTTGTCAATTAATACACCGGTCAGTTACAGAAAATAATGTAACTGACCAATTATAACACACCATTCAATCACATTATATGTCCTTCAAGGTTTTCAAGGACGTGGATTGTGAACTGAATCCAGAGAATCTGATGGGATTATCAATACAAGCATGTGCGTGTACAAGACGTTGCGTGTTTTTGAGATATTTTAAAAAGTTAAATATTTATTTTGTTTGTATTATTATCACATAATAAGTATAAAATTAATGTTATTAATTTTTATTATTTTATCCAATTAATTTTTTATGAAAATAATTTTGAGAAAGCATATTTTTAAACTTGGTCAGTTACATATTTTATTTTTGTTTTGATTTGATTCTATAAAATAGGTAACATACAAGTAATAGTACATGACCACTTGACCAGTTTCAAATTCTCAAAAGTTGCACGTTCAGTTTGTTTTTTATGATCCAATTTTTATGGATGCTATTGGCTATATTGATCCTAATTTAATGGGAGCTGTTGGAAGCTATTAAAAGAGAATATATGCATTTAAAAAAAAAACAGTGGACTTCGGCAATGGAATATATTGAAAACAAAACCTGCTTTCTATCATATATATCACAGTGTGCATTACATGAACATTTTTAAAAAAAACACATATTTCTTGTTCTAAAAATTCCTCTCATCTATTTTGTTCCCGGGTTCTACATTGCCTGCTTCATCTATATTATATTCTTTACCATTCATTTGCCTCGGTTTATTTGCCGGAGGGGCTGTTGTATCCTGGGGGTTTGCGCACCACGGATAAACCCTTGAGGGCGATGTGATTTCACACGCCTCGGGCTATTGTGATTTGTTAAGTGAGTTCGAGCTTTGTTCCTGTGTTAGGTACTCGTTGAAGACAACTTTATTTCAACAATCTCAAGGGTTTACAATGTCTGACAACGTAACCGTCGAGGAGCAACAAACACTAAGCAACAATGGCGCTTCTGTTGTCCAACCGCCGCCACCGGCCATCAATTATGCAAAGCCATTTCCTGACATCTCCAAAATCGAAGTCTTTGGTGGCCAGAACTTTCGAAGGTGGCAGGAGCGTGTCTCTACTGTCCTTGACATGCATGGAATCGCGTCTGCTCTAACCGATGCCAAGCCATCATCGACCAATTCCAAACAGCTTGAGGAATGGACATATTATAATAAGGTATGCCGTCACACAATAATTAGTACATTGTCTAATGAGTTGTTCGATGTTTATTGTTCCTACAAGGGTGCAAAGGAGATATGGGACTCAATGATATTGAAGTATCTTTGCGAGGATGCTGGAAAGCAAAAATTTGTCATTGGAAATTACTACCATTGGGAAATGACTGAAGACAAGGACATCAAAGTTCAAATCAATGAATACCACAAGCTCTTGGAGGATTTGAAGTCAGAAAACATCAATCTACAGGATGAGTTTGTAGCTGGGCTTCTGATCGAAAAGTTGCCTCCTTCATGGAAGGATTACAAGCAACAATCGAAGCACAAACACAAGCAACTCTCCTGTCGAACTGATCACTCATATAATAATTGAAGATACCAACGAGGAAAGAGTGTCAGGCTGCAAGGGCAAAGGCACTAGCTGCTCGTGCAAACATCATTCGGGAATCAATCTCGGGAAGAAAAGGTACGATTATAAACCTGGTCACAATTATAATAATAGAAATTCTAATATCCCTCGTGCATCTAACCCCAACTTCAAAAAAGAAAGGCATATGCTATGTTTGTGGTAAGCCAGGTCATCATGCACGCAATGCCGAGCATAGAGTGAGAGGCGACAATCCTCCTAAGCCTAAGACCAATTTGGTTGAGGGTGAGGGAGATGATATTATAGCTGCGGTCATTTCTCAAGTCAATATGGTGACCAATGTGAACAAATGGGTGGTAGACTCTGGGGCCACCAGGCACATTTGTGCGAGCAAAGATGCCTTCACCTCTTACACTGTTGTAGAGGATGGAGATGAACTGGTTTATCTCGGTGATTCTCGAACCGCTACGGTCTCGGGAAAAGGAAAAGTATTGCTAAAGCTTACATTGAGAAAGACTTTGGCTCTTAATGAGGTGTTGCATGTGCCTAGCATAAGGGTAAATTTAATTTATGTGGCCCTATTGGGAAAGTTTGGGGTTAAGGTTTCGTTTGAATTGGAAAAATTGTAATGACAAAGAATAATGTCTTGGTGGGGAAGGGATATTGTGACCAAGGACTCTTTGTACTCAATGTTGCTGAAATTCTTAATAATAATGCATCTTCTTCTACGTATTTGATTGACTCGTATGATATGTGGCATGCTAGACTAGGACATACTAATTCTTTGTATGTTAACAAATTGCAGCGTCTTGGTATGATTACTTTAAGTAATAAACAACTTGGTAAATGTGATGTATGTGTTGAAACAAAATTAACTAAGAAATCTTGTCCCCCGGTGCATCGTGAAACTGAATTACTTAATTTAATTCACACCGACCTAGGAGATTTAAAACAAACAATGACAAGAGGAGGTAAAAAATATTATGTCGCCTTTATAGATGATTTTTCTAGATATGCTAAAGTTTATTTGATTAGAAATAAAGATGAAGCATTTGACATGTTTCTTTTATATAAAGCTGAAGTAGAAAATCAATTAAATATAAAAATTAAAAGGGTTAGATCTGATAGGGGCGGCGAATATATTTTATTTAATGAATTTTGTGAAAAGGAAGGCATAATACATGAGGTAACTCCCCATATTCACCCGAATCTAATGGTATAACTGAAAGGAAAAATAGGACTTTAAAAGAAATGATGAATGCTATGCTTGTTAGTTCTTTCACACCTGATAACCTTTGGGGTGAAGCTATTTTAACTGCATGTTTCTTGCAAAATAGAATACCTCATAAGAAAACCGGTAAAACGCCGTATGAGTTATGGAAAGGTTACATGCATAATTTGAAATATTTGAAAGTGTGGGGGTGCCTAGCTAAGGTTATGGTTCCTGAGCCCAAGAAAAGGAAAATAGGTTCTAAAACTTCTGATTGTATGTTTATTGGATATCTTGAACGTAGTCTTGCATATAGATTTCTTGTTTTGAGAAGTAGTGTACTTGATCGTAACACTAATGTTGAGACTAAAAATGCTGAATTTTTAGAACATATATTTCCTTTGAGATCTGTAAATATTTCTTTAGAAAATAATTCTATTGAAAATATTTCTTCCGAGAATAATTGTGAAAACTTATATGAGGATTTGAGTAGGAGCAAAAGACAGTGAAAAGAGACATCGTTTGGAAATGATTTTTACACTTACCTTGTTGAAAATGATCCTTTGACTTTTTCTGAAGCTATTTCAACTTATGATGCCCCCTTTTGGAAAGAAGCTATTAAAAATGAAATTGATTCCATTTTGAAGTGCAATACTTGGATTTTAGTTGATTTACCCCCGGGAGCAAAACCTTTTGGTTGCAAATGGATTTTTAAAAGGAAATTTTTTCCTGATGGTTCAATTGAAAAATATAAAGCTAGATTAGTAGCAAAAGGTTTTACGCAAAAACAAAATATTGATTATTTCGATACATTTGCTCCTATGACCAGAATTTCTTCAATTCGAATTTTGATAGCCTTGGCTTCAATTTACAAACTTGTTATTCACCAAATGGATGTGAAAACTGCTTTCTTAAATGGTGATTTGGAAGAAGAAATTTATATGACACAACCTGAAGGATGTTTTACTCCTGGTTAAGAAAATAAAGTGTGCAAACTTCTCAAATACTTATATGGTTTAAAACAAGCACCAAAGCAATGGCATGAGAAATTTAATCAAACATTGATTAACGATGGATTTTCTCCTATTGAGGTTGATAAATGTGTGTACACCAAAATATTAAATGGAGAATGTGTTATTATCTACTTATATGTAGATGACATGCTTGTCTTTGGTACTTGCGATGATGTAGTGATTAGAACAAAATCTTTTCTTGCATCAAAATTTGATATGAAATACATGGGTGAAGCAAGTGTAATATTGGGAGTTAGAATCATTAGGAAGGGTGATAGCATAATGCTATCCCAATGACACTATGTTGAGAAACTTCTTAGGAAGTTTGGTCACTATGACTCAAAACCAGTGAGTACCCCTTATGATGCTAACTCTCATTTGAAGAAAAACAGAGGTGATCCTGTTAATCAGTCTCAGTATGCCCAAATTCTTGGGAGCTTGCTACATTTGATGAATTTTTTGCGACCTGACATTGCATATGCAATAGGACGATTGAGTAGATATACTCAAAGTCCTAGTCAGGATCACTGGGAGGCACTTGCTAGACTCATGAGATATTTGAGAGGTACCATGAACTATGGTATTATATATAGTGGATTTCCCACTGTACTAGAAGGGTACAATGATGCTAACTGGATATCTGATTTAGATAAGACAAAATCCACTAGTGGTTATGTATTCACACTTGGTGATGGTGCAGTTACTTGGAGATCAGCCAAACAAACAATAATTGCTAGATCTACTATGGAGTCAGAGTTTGTAGCTCTGGAGTTGGCTGGTAGTGAAGCTGAGTGGTTGAGAAACTTCTTGGCAAATATTCCTTTAGGAATTAAACCAACCCCATCAGTGTCGATGCATTGTGATTGTCAATCGGCAATAGCCGTTGCAAAAAATAAGACATTCAATGGCAAAAATAGACGTATACAATTGAGACATAATGTGGTAAAACAATTGCTAAAAGATGGAATAATATCGATCGATTATGTGAAGTCAGAGGTGAATTTGGCAGATCCTCTAACAAAGCCCCTGGGAAGAAAATCAATATGTGATACATTGAGGGGAATGAGAATTAAGCCAATTGAAATTAACGAGTGATGGGAACCCAACCTTTGTGATTGGAGATCCCATGAAGAAGGTTCAATGGGTAAGAACAAGTCACTTGTCAGTTCTGCTAGCACACAAAACTAATCTTGTTTTGTGTCCCTTTCCTATGGTGTAATTGAGAAAGTGCTAGATACTACATTATTGAGAGGATAAGCTTGTAAAGCTTTTAATAATTTTCGTATCCCTTATGGGCGGTGTATGATTTGCAGCATGCACTAGATGAAATCATCTATATGAGTGTCAAGTGGGGCCGCTTGCATGAGATCATGGCGAAATCTCTAGAGCACTCATGAATATCGGGCGCGCGCATGGCTTATTAGCGCAAAACGGCGTAACAACAAGAATTGTGGGGGTGTAGTGTGATTGATAGACCTCTAACACATATCAAGTGTCTTGGGTTCCATAGCTTGCTACACCAATTCACTGAGTGTTAAGTTTTATCAATCTAGGTCCGGGTTCCATAGCTTGTTATATCGATCCGATGCATTACATCCAAGATGTTAATCCAGGAATTTTT
>JAUPTC010000920.1:0-32615 GCA_030762895.1 Sophora flavescens | reverse complement strand
AAATGATATAGACGTCTATTTGACTCCTTTGATTGAAGACTTGAAACAACTGTGGGAGACAGGTGTGGAGGTGTATGATGGGTATAAGGAAGAAAGTTTCAATTTGAGAGCTATGTTGTTTGGGACAATTAATGATTTTCCAGCCTACGTGTAATCTGTCAGGATATAGCATCAAGGGTCGGTGTGCATGCCCTATATGTGAAGAGGGTGCAGATTGGATGCGGTTAGAACATTGTAAGAAGAATGTCTTTCTTGGGCATCGTAGATTTTTGCATCCAAGTCATCATTACCGGTGGTGGAGAAAGGCGTTCAATGGGAACTCGGAAGAAGGTAGAGCGCCTTCACCTTTGACGGGTGATCAACTTTTTGAAAAGGTAAAGGATTTGAATATCCAATTCGGTAAACCTTTTGCGAGAGATATTGTCACAAGAGGGTGGAAGAAAAGGTCGATTTTCTTTGTGTTGCCATATTGTAAATCATTATATGTAAGACATTTCCTCGATGTGATGCTCGTTGAAAAATATATCTGTGATAGTGTCATTTGTACGATACTCAATGTTACAGGGAAGACTTAAGATGGCATCAATGCAAGGTTGGACTTGGTTAGTATGGGAATAAGAAGAGAATTGGGACCAGACGAAGAAGGGTAAAAGTACATATCTTCCTCCTCCTGCTTACACTCTATCTAGAAAAGAAAAACTATTTTTTGTAAGTTTCTTGAAGGAGTTAAGGTTCGGAAGGGTACTCTTCAAACATTAGGAACCTCGTATCGATGAAAGATCTCAAGTTAAAAGGTCTAAAGTCCCACGATTGTCATGTTCTCATGGAGCAGTTGATACCCATTGGTATACGGTCTATTTTACCTAACAAAGTGCGGGGGGCCTTAACTAAACTCTGTTTCTTCTTCAAGGCAATTTGCGGCAAAGTGATTGACCACTGGGAAGTTGCCATCATTGCAAAGAGAAATTGTTGTGACTTTATGCGAGCTTGAGATGTACTTTCCACCTTCATTCTTTGACATAATGGTTCATCTAACCATTCACCTTGTTAGAGAGACACAACTGTGTGGGCCAGCTTATATGAGATGGATGTACCCGATTGAGCGTTATATGAAGATATTAAAAGGGTATGTGAAAAACCGATCACGACCCAGAAGGTTGTATTGTTGAACGGTATATTGTCGAAGAAGTCTGTTGAATTCTGTACATCGAATACCTATCCAATGCTGAATCTATAGGGCTGCCAAAGTCTCGTCACACATGGAGAATGATGGGGCAAGGAATTACTTGGAAATGAAATAGTGACTATAACAAGGACGAGAATGGGAGCAAGCACACTTATATGTTCTGCACAATGCCGATGAGGTTGAGCCATATGTTGAAAAACACAAGGACATGCTTAAGAGTTTGTATCCAAATAAGAATCAAAATTGGCTAACTAGAGAACACAATCGTTGTTTTATAACTTGGCTAAGAGATCACATTTATGCAGAGTTGACTGAAAATGATACTTCAGTTTCAAATAGATTGAGATGGTTAGCCAAAGGTCCAAGTTTGCATGTCTTCTCTTACCACGGTTATCAAATTAATGGGTACACATTCTATACAAAAGAACAAGATGGTCGGAGTACAATGCAAAACAGTGGTGTGACTCTAGTAGCTCAGTCGATGCATATCTCAAGTGCCAAAGACAGAAACCCGATATATGCAAATATGTCATACTTCGGCGTCATTGAACGCATATGGGAGTTGGATTACACAAAGTTTAAGGTTGGTGTGTTTGGTTGCAAGTGGGTTGACAATAATAACGGTGTTCGATTGATGAGTCGGGGTTCATGCGGTGGATCTTAATAGGGTGGGGTATAAACATGAGCCTTTTATATTAGCATCTCAAGCTCAACAAGTGTTCCATGTCACTGATCCAGCTGATATGAAAAGGTCCATTGTTCTTTTGACTAACAAAATAATTACTAATGTTGATGATCAAGACCATCGAGATGTTGATATTGAAGATGATCCTTTCGTCGGGACATTACAATCACTTGAGATTGATCCAACTAGGGATGATGGTATGTATATGTGAGATGATCATGATGAGGGCTTTTGGTCAATCCACCATTTCGTACTAATAAAGGACAAACAAATCTCAATCAAATGAAGAAAAGAAAAAGGTTGACTTAAACATGTATGTAGTGTTTGTGTTTAAATGAACTTTCCGATCCTTTTATATTATAGTTAGCATCTTCGTGTAATGCTAGTGTTGATTTTGTTATTCATAGTTGTTTTATATTTTGCATCAATTAATGTTATATTAATGTCCATTGATGTTTTACTTGTATCTAATATTTTTGTAGGTAAATGGCATCTTCAAGTAATTCTAGTGATGCCAAAGCGGCGAGACGATGGCCAACAATTATGAAGGCGGTCATCCGCGCACAGAGTAAAGGACAAAAATTTGATGTAATTTACTTACTAATCTAAGGATTTCATAATGTTGTTTGATATCTAGATTTAATTACTTTATTATTTTTATTAGGTTGAATGGAATTCTTTGGACCAACCTATTCGTGCTAATGGTAAAATATTGAAGAGTTACATTGGGGCCGTTGTTCGGCAAACGGTCCCAATTATTTGTTCTAATTGGAAGGATGAAGCTTTGGATGGTTTCAAAGAGAGCATATGGGCTGATGTACAGGTAATTGTTAAAATTTATAAATTATATTGTAAACTATGTAAACATACTTACTTTGACACGTTGTTTATATTGTTTTGCGAGATGTCTTTTAATGTTGATGAATCTCGGAAAAAATTTGTACTTCGGAAGTCGGTAACCTACATAGGGCATTCAGAACTAGATTGACCAAAAAATTTCTAAGAGATGCCAACGGGAATATCAATGAGGAGCCTCCATCAAAATATCCACACATATCAAGGGATGAGTGGACAGATTTTATAGCAATACGCACGGAGATGCTCAATTCCTGGTATGTTTAATATCACGTTAGTCCTTATAATTTTATAGCAATACGTACATATGACATTAACCACGTATTAATATTACTTATATGTGTCTGAATAGAAATTAAGCAATGAAAATCGCAATGGCGTTAGATCCTGCATGCCCTTACAAAGCATCACGTAAGGGTATGCTGACATTGAGGATGAATTGGTATGTATATATATATATATATTTAACTGCATTTGTGGTAAATATGACTTTTAAACTGTTTGGTTAATTTATATTATCTCAATATACAGATACGGGAGGCGGGGCCAGAAGTTAAGAAAATTAAACGCCATATTGTGTGGAGGAAAGCCCGCGAGAACAAGGCGGGTGTAATTGACAACAAAAATACGCAGACCGTGTGGAATAAATGTGTTAGTAGACTAACGATTACATTATCAATTGTTATTTTCATATGATAATATATAATAATTTTAACATTTGCATTTCACCAATAACTATGTGTCGGGAGGAACTGTCACGATCTGCGGTAGAGGAGAGATAGAAGACTTTGGTCGCGAGGTTATTCTTGCCAAAGCCATAGGTGTGCCGAGAACCCTGGGCGTGTTAGGGGTGTGGGTTTCGGCGTCTCACAAAAGATTACTTCCCACCCCAAGGTCGTGCAAGAAATAACTCGGAAGCGAAAAAGTGGGAGACATTGGTGTCTCAACTCTCGATAGATTGAACATTTTGGAAGAAAAGCTGAAACAAAAGGATGATGAGGAGAGGCGGGGCTAATTTCACAGCCCAAGCAAGCGTCAAAGATAGTTGCACTCTACCATCTCGGCGAAGGCTTCGGAGGTAATGCATGCCTTTTTTTTTTTACTAGTATTGCATTCGCGGTTAAATACATTCAATTGGATGCCTTAATTCACAGACTTATTAATCTATCATTGGATTAGGGCGTCAACTCATGTCAGCTATATTTATCGACCCCAAACTATCGTATGGTTGCTATGGGTAAAGTATACAATGAGTCGGGTGTTACACCGCACACTTTGGACCAGTGCCCACTTAACCATGTGAAAGTTGGAGTTGATGTTGCAACCAGAGGGGATGCGCCATTGCGGTACCTATCGTTGATGCGGATGTGATGACGATAGGAGATGCAATAGGTACTTATGTGGCATGGCCAATTGATCTCGTGGTTGTAATTAATATGGTATGTAATTGCATTTTTCCACCTTTTCATATACGGCATATATGGATTACATTAGTTGATCACTAAGCGGCATATTGAAATGCAAAATTTCCAGGCACCCGCAAAAGCTAAAGGCAAGGGCGAGTGTCTGGGATATACAAAGGAGTCAATTACAACCCCGAGAAAATAAAGGAGGCAACTCGAGAGGCCAACCCACCTCTGACTGGTTCAACTACAACTTCTCTGGAATATTTGAATTTCCTTAAAATACATGAACGAAAGAATATGAAAAATCTTGACCAATTGTACGTAGAGATGGAACAAAATATTTTTGGCAACCATTTCATTGAGATGCTCAATCTTGAAAATATCGGAGAAGTTGTAAATCATGAATGGGTATCTGCCTCCGTTATTTCCGCATATATCGGAGTAATAAATCGGGTTTAAAGTGTACAATATTTTTTTAGTCTTTCCATTTAAATATTGATGTATGTCATTGGTGTAATCCATTTTTATATTTTAATTGAAGGTATTTGTATGAAGAATTGTTGCTTCCAAAGGAAATAACGAGGAGGTTTACGTTCTTGTCCCCACACCAAACAAATACATACGGCTACTTCGGGAGGGATTCACAGGACAACGTATCTAGCTGACCGGTTTGCAACTAAAGAAAGAGAATATCAGCCCTTGTTTTTAGTGCCATGCAATGTTGGGTGAGTCACTTATCCTATAGGACTTAATTCACAATAATGAATTACATAAAAGTTGAGGTGCTTAGGATTTGTTATCTCAACATTTTTGTAGGAATCATTGGGTCTTTGTCGCGATAAATATTGTTGAAGAGATTATTTACTATCTGGATCCCTTGTATGTTGATCCTAGGGATGCGCCTGAAATTAAAGAATCTGTTCGATACATAAGCATGTTTTTATATTTCGATTTTCTATGATTACGTTACGTCGTGAGCATGCGTGTGTTTGTGATGATTGAAAATATGTTTCTTAATGAAGTCTGTTTGATTTTGTGATTAGTGGTTTGCAAGTTTATCGCGCAAATATCGGAGCTAAGGTGCCGCGTTTAAAGGCAACCAACATTAAATGGATTCAGATACGGTATATTTGCAAAAACTTAATGCGCAATTAGATAAAAAAAACTATATTGATTTACTATTTTATTTTTTATAGTGCCCAAGACAACCCAACAAGATCAGATTGTGGGTACTATGTCATGCGTTTCATGAAGGAGACTATCTTGCGAACCAAGTTAAAATACCAATGGCGGTATGTTGTTTACTTAGCTTTTAAGCGTGGATCTGTTCAAATGTTTTAGCAATTGTAACTTAATTTATTTAATTTTTATGTCGCAGATTTCCTCGACTTCAAATGCTCCACATACTCCACTTTGCTCAACTATCCAAGTCAAGGAAGAGTGGTGTCGCTATATTGTTGAAAAGTTCGTTTGATTATGTCAAATTGATCACGATGAGTTGCAGCAATACTCATTGGTATGTGAATAATGCTTTATATTTATCAACCCCAAACTATCTATGTATTTGTTTTTCCTTGGTACATGCCTTCGAGTTGATGTGCATTTGCTAGGAGAAAATAAGTTCAAACTTATTATTTTTGTTACACTTTGTTAATGCTTGATTTGAATTCTGTTTCTTGCTACGGTAGTATTTACCTAATTAGTCTCTTTGTATCCCAATGTAACAAGTTAGTCTTTGTGGTGGAAATGCAGTATGTATGCTCTGAGTCTTTGGATCACATTTCGACACATTACTTTGGTGTTGTCTTGGTCTCATGAAAAACAAACAGAAGCTGTAAATGTAGATTAATTGTAGATGTATGTTGGTTTTCCGATTTTGGTTTCTTAAGGATTGAGATCTGGTATAGTTGCTTGCACTTTGATTTTGTCTTACTCGTGTGAATTTGAATACTTTAGAAGCAGTGGTGTACTTATATCCGGTTATATATATATATAGTTCTTTGTATAGAGTGTTGCACTTTGATTGTATAGTTCTTGGTTTCTTTGCACAAACACATGCGGTCTTGCATTGAACACTTATATTTTGAACACATTTTGAACAATTGTGTTGATTTGCAACAATTGTGGTTTTTTGTGTAAATATGCGGGAATAATGGATGTAAAAGTTAAGAAATAAAATTAAAAAAAAAAGGGGCTTTAGATAGCGTTTCCTTGTACAAACGCTATCTAAAGTCGAGACTTTAGATAAGCGTTTGTATAAGAAACGCTATCTAAAGTCAGACTTTAGATAGCGTTTCCGTGTACAAACGCTATCTAAAGTCAGACTTTAGATAGCGTTTGTATAAGGAAACGCTATCTAAAGTCTGACTTTAGATACCGTTTCCGTGTACAAACGCTATCTAAAGTCACCTATTATTAGCAGTTCCTAAATGCTATCTTTGCTAACGAGTTTTAATAGCGGTAGAATAGATAGCGGTTACAAACGCTATTAAAAGGCATACGGAAACGCTATCTAAAGTCTAATCTGTTGTAGTGCAAACTGACATTCTAGCCTATCATAGGCTTTTTCCAAGTTAAGTTTGAGAATCATAAACCCCTTCTTACCCTTTAAGTGCCTCAGGGAGTGAATTGCTTCTTGAAGAACCAAAATATTGTCCACAATGGATCTTCCCAAAATAAAGCTGCTTTGGTTTTTAGAGATCACAATTTTGTTCCGCGGGAAATAAAACTCATCGTATAAATTGAGTTGTCTGAAAGTGTACTGGACTATATTTAGTAACTCATTAGGACCCACACTTGATTTTCTAAAAAACAAAATCATTTTTAAATTCCAACTTCTTTACATCTGTATTATATATTGAATAAAGTTAGAAGGTTGTTGGGTTTCTTCGAACTACAATCAGCTTACAACACAACACGTTTCATATGCCAAAAGAATATATATATATATATATATATATATATATATATATATATATATATTTTTACAGAATATTAACCAAAACCTTCAGGACATTAGTTCAAAAATTAAAAGAGATAAATTTATATGAAAAGGTAATGTATTTATTATATTAAAAATTATTAAACTTAAATTTTCAATACAAACTTTTGTTTTATTGATTTCTTAATCAATATGTTTAAGGCACTCGTTGGCAAGATTCATATATTTATAAGGATTTCATTGTTATTCACGTGTAAGAATTATTTATATTTCAATTAATTATTTATTATATTAATTATCCAACTTTACTTGTTGATTTTAGAATCAAGTTAACTATAGAATAGACTTATCTTTTTTTGCGTATATTTTTATGCATTAGATATAGGTAATATAAATTAAAGTATAGAAAATAAGATAATATTAATTATATATAAATTGTAAGTATGTAAATTTAAGGTGAAGTATATAGGATTTGGATCCTCTCCTTTTATTCTTTCATTTTTTTTTTCAAAGATAAAAACACAACATCAAAGTTGCTTTTATCTTTAGGTCCATTGAAACTTTTTCTTCTTTTTTTTTTATCATTTTCTCTCATCACACGATATACAAAGGTGAGGATCATAATCCAAGTACATATAGTAGTATTTTGCTACACAATAATTTTCTTGTACTTCAGTTAAGGTTTTACTAATCAGTATTCTAAAGACATTGATATTGAGTAATCCAATGAAAGAGATTTTTAATAAAAAAAACTAAAAAAATAACTATTTGAATAAGAACTCTCCGCTGAGAACTTTTTTTTTCTTTTTCTTTTTTAATTCATTAACAAATATCCTAAGAATACTAGTATCATTCTCCTATAAATCATATTCATGTTCTTACCCTGTACGAAAAAGTTCAAATTTACCATATTCTATCTTTTATCATTTCTCTTTTAAGTGTGTGTTTGGATAAACATTTGATAAAATTGATTTTGAATGGAATTGATTTTGTAAAATTGATTTTGTTAGAATTGACTTTGAACTAAAGTGATTTATGTTTGGATGTTTTCATTTTGAAAGCAAGTTTGATATAAAACTTAGTGTAAAATTTTCAACTCAACACAAAAGCTACTTTTTGTAACTTCTAGTCAGTATCGCTTCTGGAGGCAAAATCAAAATCAATTCTACCTAATAGTAAACCAAACACCCCATTTTAATAAAATAAAGTTTGAAAGTGGCAAGAATCAATTCTACTGGTTTCTAACTTGAAACCAACGGCACACTAAATAATAAGATTGAAAATTATTAAAAAGGATTGAGTGCAGGGGCGGACCTTGACAAAAATATTAGAAGGAGTCACTAAGTACTAACTGAAATATTTTTTTTTTGAATGAATGAACATATGATATACTTGAACAACTTATAAATCAAACTAAGTCTCATGATATATTTTTAGCAATATTATAAAACCCAGACCGCTGATCAACTTGGTCAAGATACTTTATTAATGGGTCACCAGTTTAATCAACGAACGAGGTTAAACCAGTTGAGTTGACTTGATATATATTAAAACATTTCAAAAATATACTATATAAATTAATTAATAAAAAAAATTTATATAGATTGAGTTTCCTTATTCTACTATGTTTATTGTTTACCATATACATATTTGATCATCATCATCATCATCATCATCATCATCATCATCTTCTTCTTCTTCTCTATTTTGTATTTAATTTAATGTAGAAATTGTGATATTATGTTCAAAGTCATGGACCGATGTTTCCTATATCATCTCTTAGTTAAAAGATGGCCCAGCCCATCATCGTTTTCAAGTGTTCTTTCCATCTCAATCTTAATCTCAATCTCAATCTCTGAGTCAGCGACAGATAAAGAAGAATTGAGTGCAGAGAGTGTAGCGCTGGTTACAGATAAAGAAGATTTGAGTGGAACTGAAAATACATACAGCACACGCACCTGTAACACTAACAGCGGATACGTTTCGATTCCTTGTGAATAATCGACGGCGGGGATGAGCTCTCGGAGCTCAAGCGTAGGAGCGAAGTCTCCAAGATCGTCCACGACGGCGGCGGTACCAGCCTCGACGAACAGCACCCCTTGACCGTCGCAATCAATCTCGATACGGCCATCTTCATCGTGGCGGAACCGCCCTGCCATTGGGTAGAAAGGAACGAGCACCTTGCTGAGTGCCTCCTTCAGAACCTTGGAATCGAAGAAGTTACAAGTCCCGTTGGGCCTATAGAAGTACACGCTTGGCGTGTGGTGATTCGTCGCCACCATGTCCACGTTCGAGTTCCACAACGACCGCCGCGGCAGCTCCGACGCCGGCCTCACCATCGTCGACTCTTTCACGGTGATCAACATGCTGTTGCTTTCAAAACAAAAGAGTAGAGAATAAGAACAAAAGGTTCACAGTAATTCATATACAAGATGAAATACAGTAATGAGAATCAATACTATGATGAGAATAGGACAGAAACAGAAACATTACCAGAAGGAAGGAAGAGAAACAGAGAGACGAAGAGACAACTCTTGGAGATGTTGACTGTGTGAGTGAGAGTGGTGGTTGGTTTGGATCTGGGGTGTGAGTGTGTGAAACAGAGAGAGTTGTGGAGAAAAAGAAAAAGGTACCATCTGATTAAGCATTAAGATGGAGATGGAATTATAAGATATTATTTTAATATCATTGGCTGGTTTAGGATTTCCTTTAATGTGATAGGCTAATCACTTATATTCTTATATATCTCATCTTTTCTCCCTTTCTTTTCTCGAGAAAATCTTGGGTGACCTTATCTTTAGACATACTCAATCATAGATTCACCCAAAAAAAAAACAAAAGACATACTCAATCATAAAATGATAATAACACATCAAAATTTAATTCTTTTATTTTAAAATAAAAAAAATCTATTTTATATCAAAAAAATTCTATTCCTTCTCTCTCGCTGTATCACTTCCCCCTTCCCATTTCTTCCTCATCTTCAAATCCTGTGGAGCAATCAGACGCCGGCAACCACCTCATTACTAAATCAGGCGCAGAAGGTTCTCTGTAAACAAATAAATCAAGCTACCAATATAGTCAAAAAATTGGCATCAACCCAATAAATATTGAATCGAACGGATTAACTAGAAAGAAACTCACTCACCTCGAGACAGTGAGATTAAGGAAATAATAATAGAAAAGAAAGAGGATTTAGAGAGATAAAGGGGAAAAGAGACAGTTCATGTGAACAAGAACAAATAGCAAAAGCTTTGAGGAATTGAAAATGGTTCATGGAATATGAACATAAAAGGGGAATTGAAACGAAATATACGATGATGGAAGTGGACAAGAGGAAGAAGAGGGTCGTCACCAGAGGCGAGGTCGGTGAGGGTAAGAGGGACAGGTTGAAAAAACTGAAGGGAGAAGAAGAATAAGAAGAAGAAGGTAGTGGCACGTGGTAACGGAGGCGGCGACGCTAAGGTGGTACCTACAGAGGAAGAGGTGGAGCTGCGATGCCGTTCAGAAGAAAAAGGGCAACGGGGAGATTGTAATCAATGAGGGTTTGGATCTGAACGTCGTCGCTCCTGAGGCCGATGACGGCGGCGACGCCTAGATTTGGTCGGCTGCGGCGGGTGCTAGTGGATTATTTGTTAACCGGTGCTACTTTCTGTGTGTACCTGGCCTTGACCCATTCAATATTCACACTTCCAGATTCTCAGTCTTTTGGCTTTTCTTGATTTTTATTAAAGTGAATATTATTTAATTTAATGTATCTTTTAAGTTGACATACAATAAAATGTTGGGGGTTGTTTCAAAAAAAATAATGTTGGGGACAGTGATCATGGCTATCAGATTTTAAGGTTGGAAGTAATGGGGTTTTGCGATGGGAAAGGAATGAGAGGTCTGGAAGGTGGGAGACGAGTCATTGGTTCTTCTCAGAGAGAAGACACAGATTTTTAAAAAAATTAAATAAAAGTATTAAATTTTGATGTGTTGTCATTCTATGATTGAGTGTGCCTAATGATGAGGTGTTGGATTTGTGCCCACCCAAGACTTTCTCTCTTCTCTCAGTAAGCTCCATGCATTCAGATCTCATTCAACCTCTCAATCTCTCACCCCACCACTTGCTTCGGCCCACCATCATTGTCGACTGCTCGGAACCTGGATCTGATGGCAACCGCCTTGCTCGTGCTCCGCGACTTTTTTTCTACTTTGCAACGTAAACTTTTTTTCTTGAAAGTTTGATCTTTTTTTTAAAAAAAAAAGTTTGAATCTTGTTCCCCCTTCGTGTTTCTAGTTCTTTGTATGATGTATGAAGCTTTTGATTTTATATTGTTTGATTGATTTATGATGCTTCTTCTCCTATCTGATTCTATATTATTCTTTTGCTTTTTGTTTGGTCTAAAACCGACAGACCGACCCAACCCACCTGTTGGTTTTGTTCGGGTTGGGTTTCATGGCCCGAGATCGACTGAACCCGTCGGATTACATCAACCGACTCCTCAGGAGGATACTTTTGGCATTCCAAAACAGGTAATCAAAGTTAAAAAAATAAATAAGGTCCTAAAAAATATTGAGGTCTTCAGAATCATCTATTGTTTGTTGAATGTTTCTGTTTAACTCTTGGGCATGTTTGCACATCAACTATGAATTTTGTCCTTTCAAACTCCCAGGAATTTCATCTTTCATAAATCATTATGGGTCTGTGACCTTCCAGAATCTAATATCAAATTAATAGTACCTTTTTTTCTCAAGTTCAATTTATGTTTACAGATTACAATATATAGCCAAGGCATATTGTCTCTTATAAACTGAAATAAGTCCTATTAAATTTGCATACAGTTCATAAGGAAAAACAAAAACTTGGAAAGAAATCGGCACCTTAGGAACGATTTGGCGTTCCATAAGGCATATAGCCATTTCATTCCTCAAATATCATACAACAATCCCTTAAACACTTTCATATGCTCAGGCTGAAGAGCTATTGCCACAGATAAGCTCCCATCATTTGTTGAGCTAGGAATTATGAAAGATAACCCCTCATATGCAATCCCACCAGGTCCCATGAATATGGGCCTTCCCCATCCAAAATCAGCATCATGGATTGGGAGCCTACCCCAGCTAGTTATCCTAAGATTTGGACACTTGAAAGTATGTGCCCCACGAACAAGAGCCTTTAGATCAGGTTGTAGCTCTAAGTAATCAAGAGCTGATCTCAAATACTCATTATCCATTCTTGACAAGGCATTGTGGATTCTGCTTGCAGCATACCATGTAGGCTTTGACATAAGATCACCAGCAATAGCTATAGGTGTGGTTGTGAATATCACATTGCCAAAGTAACCTGGTGGGAGGGAAGGTTGCAACCTTGACCTTCCATCCGTTGCAATATACAATTTGGATTCTTGATACTCAGGAAGTGCTCTTGCCTTGCATACACTTCTCCATACATGACCAGCCAACATCTCATAAGAGCTACAGTTGATTGTGTTGCCATCTTCTTTGGACTTAGCTTTGAGTATCTTTGGTGGTCGTGAGTCGGTTTGAAAATAGAGACAATCGCCTTTGTCGAGCCTGGTTTTGAGGGTTGTGGGGGAGTCTTCATGGTTGGTGGTGGCTTGTATTCAATGTGATCAAAAACAGGTTTTGGGGGATCCCTAGCACGGAGTAGTGTCGTGTTGATGAATGGTGGGATTGAAACATCTAGGCCACGAGCCACATCTGACCATGTATTGATAAAGTGCAAACCAGAAGCTCCATCTGCTACATGATGTTGCATACCAACACCTAGTGACACCCCTCCACTTTTGAAATATGTTACCTACAAATATTGAAAGTCCAGAAGATTGGTATTGAATTGTGTTATTTGAACATCAAAATTTAGACCGCCATATATGATATTGCATGTATTTATTTCTATCTTTCGCTTATTTTTTATCATCTTTATATACATGCATAACGAAAATACATTAAGAAAATAAAGAGGATACCATATGGTATCCCCATTGTGTTCAAAAAAATGTTTCCCATTGGTATTTGGTAGGTGAAAATGTGTTTTTCTTTAAAAAATCAGCATAAGGTAGACCACCATACCACGTTTTGTTGATATATGGTTGAAATATGTATATCAAAAGCAGGTAGATTGTAAGTGGGATAAATGTATACGGTATTAAATAAAAGATTTAAAAAATATATATATTCAAAGGGTTCACCAAAAAAAAAAAGATTTGACATTCAAATAAGATATTAGGGGTGTTCGCGGATTTGGATTGGATCGGTTTTGAGTTAAAAAGCCATCCGATCTAATGATGAAAACATTGTGCGGTTTGGATTGGATCGGTTTGCTTCCTTAAAAAAATCCGATCCGATCCGATCAAATGCGGTTTGGATTGGATTGGATAATTCGATTTTTGTCATACTTTTTTTTCGAATGTCAAGTGTCCTTTCTACTTATTTAATAGTGGATAAAAGATAATCTTCATTTTAATTTGGGAGTTTGAGAAGAAAAAAAATATTGATATTTTTTAACACGTTCTTTTATATTAATTATCTATATTTACTTTCACTTATCATTTTTTTTTCCTTGAATCGGCTATAAATAAGTTGTAGCTAATTATTTTTCAAATTTACTTAATTGATTTCCTATTTTTCATGTTTACTCAATCAAATATATATATATGCTATGCATCAAAACTTTTAGCTAAATATAACTTCAAGACATTAATATTTATTCTAAATAGTCTCATATATGTCATTCCAAAAAAAATATTAAAGAGAATGAGGGACATAGAAGTATGAAGAATAATTTTTAAGTATGAGTAATACTATAATTTCAAAAATAATAGTCACTAGTGCAGAAAAGGGATTCTACATCGGAGTTTACACATCGGTTTAGTATAAACCGATGTGTAAAACGAGGCGGTGGCATTTTTGAAATTAAAACGAAAGTATTACACGTCGGTTTAGAGAATAACCGATGTGTAAAACTTTTCCACATCGGTTATTTATAACCGATGTGTAAAATTAAAATAAAAAAAATTAAAACTCGGAATTTTTAACATTCAACATCGGTTCTTTTTGAACCGATGTGTAAAATGGTGAGTAACCACATCGGTTTTTAAATAACCGATGTATAAAATTATAAAGAAAAAAAAATAGAAATTTAGATTTTACTTTTACACATCGGTTTTTATTAACCGATGTATAAAATTTAAAAGAAAAAATCAGAATTTAAAAGTTTAATGTTTACACATCGGTTTTGTCATAACCGATGTGTATAAGATGTTTAACACATCGGTTTTCCTTATAACCGATGTGTAATAGTCCCAATTTTTCTATTTCCCCTCCTTGTGTTTTGCGCCCTCATTCTTCGATTTCAACGTACCCTAAAACACAACACTCCCTCCCTCTCGCTAACGCGGCTTGTTTTTCGTTCTGCGTTGTCACGCTTTTCCATCTCTCTCACTTTGCACTCACATCCGCGAGCTACCCTCGGTATGGGTCTCTCTCTCTCTCATTCTCATTCTCTCTCTGCATTTCCTTCTTCTCATTCTCTCTCTCTTCATTTCCTTCGTCTGATTCTCTCTCTTTCTTTCTCTTTATCTCTATCGCTCCCTTCTTCACGTCCTTTTTCCCTTTTCAATCGTAGACAAAGAAGACCACTCACGATCATGAGCCTTCATTTTCTGCTGTCAAAGAGAACCACTCGAGAACGATCATCCGCGAGCTACCCTCGTTTGCGTGAAGAGCGCCATTTTTGCTCGTCCTCGGTATATATTTGTTTCTTGTTTAGAAAAGTTATGAACTTTGACTCGAAATGGTTGGATAATATACTTGCATGTGTTGTTCTGTTGCTCCAAGACTGGATTTTTCCAAAGGGTGGTATCACCCATCACGGCCGTCTTTGTATCACGGCTAGGCCGTGATGTTCTGCGCTTGGAGGTTGCTTCATCGTTGTTTGTTACATCACGGCCGTGACCACCATCACGGCAAGGCCGTGATCAGTTCTGCTTGTGAGGGTCCGGTTCGGTTGGCATGTCACGGCCGTGATGGCCATCACGGCCAGGCCGTGATAGGTTACGCCTTGGAGGTTGCTTCACTGTTTGGTCTGGCATCGCAGCGTGACCACCATCACGGCTAGGCCGTGATCGATTCTGCATGTGAGGTCTGGTTCGGTTGGCATGTCACGGCCGTGATGGCCATCACGACAAGGTGATAGGTTCTCGCTTGGAGGTTGCTTCACTGTTGGTCCTGTCACTCGGCATGACCACCATCACGGCTAGGCCGTGATCAGTTCTGCTGTGAGGGTCCGGGCATACCGACATGTCACGGCGTGATGGGCATCACGGGATGGCCGTGACCAGTTCGACTTTTCCATTCTTTCTTTTAAGCTATACTCGATCACGGCCGTGATGGCTTTCAAGGCTAGGCCGTGAAGGGCTCTGTTTGGCTAATTTTCTTCACTTTTCAAGCCCCATCTTCATGCA
The DNA here is from genome assembly GCA_030762895.1 of Sophora flavescens. Taxonomy (NCBI): domain Eukaryota; kingdom Viridiplantae; phylum Streptophyta; class Magnoliopsida; order Fabales; family Fabaceae; genus Sophora; species Sophora flavescens. The sequence continues at coordinate 17,071 of JAUPTC010000920.1, read as the reverse complement.
AGCTACATAAATAGTAAAGCCTTAGTTTCCCGTTTGAGATGCAATACTAATGAGCGTACGTGTTCGTGCTTAATGTACCGCTCATTGTGTTGGATCTTGAATTGTCCAAAGTTGGACAGTTTGGGAAAAAACTTTTTCTTAATTCAGTTAAAATAGTTATTCATTGGTTCTAATGTTATATACTTGATGAAAGTTCGGATTGATACATTTCCTTTCGTTCTCCGGGTGCATACTTTATCGTGGTGGATGTCATCGCTTGTATTTGTTATAGGATGTTGGAAATGATATTGTGCCTAAAAGGTCGGATCTAGGAAGACCGGAGATGTCTGCTCCTGTCAAGGTATTCATTTGACCATTTAGTTCATAACGAATTAAATAACTTAATTATCCGTGATTACTAATATATATCTATGTTGTTTAGGGGATCGACAAAGGGGCACCTGGCCATGGTGATGTTTTCAAAGATCTTGCTATACAGGTTGTCACCATGGAGGATGATACATCATTGGTAACGTTGGAACATGATGCCAGCCCTGGTGAACTGTATATACCAAAGAAAGAACTTATGGAGATGGCACTCAATAAAGAAATGGTCAGTTCTGCACACATATCATTTTGGTGCACGTAAGTACATTTTATTTATAAGTTAAGTACGTAATTAATTTTTAAATACAATGATAATTAACATGTTTTTCCAATATATTAGGTATCTGCATCGTATGTTAGTCGATCAGGGTAACCTCGCCCTTTATGGGTTCATTGACCCCATGTTCATTCAGGGTGATGTTCTCGTAGCATCGGAAGACCCGGTCACTACCATACGTGATATACTTGCCCGAGACGATCATCAATTCTATCTTGCGTCTTATCTCAATAAGTAAGTACCGGTTATTAATTTAAGTATAACTATATATGACTTACGATCACTAATTGTTCATAAAATACAGCAAGCATTGGCAATCGGTTGCTCTTGTACCCAAGAATGAACGTTTTGGTCTTCTTCGCTCATTGGGACATAAGCGGCGAATCAATGAAGACGATCATCGAAACGTAAGCGTTAAAATACTTTATAATCAGTAATGCAGTTGTTTTAATTATACGAAATCTATTATATATACTTTAATTAATGTTTTTGTCATGATAGGTCTATTAATGCATCCCACATGCAGCGTGGTGAAAGGCGTACTCGGGCTATCGGATGGATTATTCCAGCGTAAGATATTTATTAGTTCAAATGCATCAAATGCAGTGGGTACAATAATTGATTTCTATTTTATTTAATTCCTCATATTCTAATTGGGTTTCATTTGTACGTAGTCACGTATACAACGTGGGTCATGGGAATGTGGCTACTATGTGATGCGGTGGATGTTGGAAATTATCTCCTCAGGGATCACTGAAAGATGGAGTGAGGTAAATGTTAATTGACACAATTAGAAGTAATAGTATAGATTCGTTATATGTTTTATGTTAGTTTATTACTTAAAAGATATAATCTTTTGTCCAATTAAACTTGCGAGATATTCAACAATCCATCTCCATTGTCTCGATTTCGACATCAACATCATAAAGAGGCGTTGGGCAACTTTCTTTCTTGAAGTGTACCACCCATAGTTTGTATATATGTAGTTAGTTTAAAAACTTATCATATACTAGCTATAATGTACGTACCTTTGGCTGATGATATGTATTAGTGCTCGTGCTGGTTCAATTCTTCTTCTCTCGTGTTTTGATGTAGCTTTGATAGTGTTGTTTTCATTCATTCGAAATTAATTAGGCACGATGCCCTCTGTTTTCGATTCTGTGCTCACTAGTCATTTGATGAAATGTCGGTATTTTTAACCATATGTGTAAGAGCTAATTGGTTGTGCTAAGAAAATTGAATGAAGTATGTTTTGCTTTTGAATGATTGTGTCAAAACTGGTTTGGTGTTCTGTTGTTGTTTCTTGTTTGATCGAGTCTGCTGTGGTTTGTTTATTGATCTGCATTAGTGAAACAGGAATGATTGAAATGTAAATAATAGATTAAAAAAAAATTGAGATTTTACACATCGGTTCTCAATAACCGATGTGTATATTTAACATATACATCGGTTTTGCTTAAAACCGATGTGTAAATTTAACTTTACACATCGGTTCTTTAGAAAACCGATGTAGAAAGTCAATTTTACACATCGGTTTTAAGCAAAACCGATGTAGAAAGTTAAATTTAAAACTGCTTAACAATTGCTAAATTAATTTTACACATCGGTTAGTATAAAACCGATGTTTAAAATATACTTTAAACATCGGTTTTAAAACCGATGTGTAAAGTGGCAATAAACCACATCGGTCGTTTCCACATCAGTTTCAAAACCGATGTGGAAAGCCAAAAATAACCGACGTGGAATCCCTTTTGTGCACTAGTGAGTATATGTATATAATAGATCGGTTTGGATTGGATTGGATTCGATTTCACTAGAGGATCCGAAATCCGATCCAATCCAATAAAAAATTACGGTTTTTTCGGTTGTTGTTTGTCGGTTTTCGTTCGGATTCGGTTTTCAGGTTTGAATCTTTTTGGATTGTTTGATTAACACCCCTATAAGATATCTTTGTTAGGTAAGCCAGTGTAGCTGGAAGAGATATTATCACCAATCATATATGGTGGCAATTTTTCTGGAACGTCCATGTTTAACATCATAAGGTTTTTAATATTGAAATAATGTAAAGAGAGATAAACATAATATAATAATTAATAAATAAAAGCGTGACAATATAAAAATACGGTATCTGCCAATAATAAAATTCATCATATAATTGAGTTGAGTCTGTAGACTCTACCAAAAAAAAAAAAGGGTTTGAGTAGAATCTGAATGTGTACTAGTAGAATATAAAATCCTTCAACATCCATGTTTAACATCATATGGTTTTTCTTGTCAAAAAAATATCAAATGGTTTTTAATGTTCTAAAAACAAAAATCATTTATAAATTCAAGTTCTTTAAGTCTGTATCATTTATTAAAGTTAGAAGGTTGTTGGGCTTCTTCCAACTATGAATTAGCTTACCGTAGAGCACGTTTTACATGCATATATATATACCCAAAAAAAAAAATATAAAAGAGTTTTATATCAATATTCAATAATATTTCAACAGATCAATTTTATTATTATTAATTTTTCTTAGTTAATAAATTAAAAGCACTTATATCAAAATATGTTAATGGATGTCAGTGTAAAAAAATTTACATTAATGATACATACTACTTTAATCCATACATATTACAATATCTAAACAAAATTTGTTGGGAATATAATTGAATTCTTCAACCAAACTAAACTTCTTATTAACCATTTCCCATTAAGATGGAATCATCCTCAAAATACTAGAGTGTAAAAAAGAAGAATATGTCTCCCCAGCAAAAATGATGTCTTGTGCTGGAAAATCATGAAAAATCACCACCTTCATGAAATGCCACGGATTTGGAAATCATGGGAATATTATAAGTATGGTGCCTTACACCCAAATTCAAAATTCGATGGCTAGACCCATTTTCAATTTTTTGGGTATTGTTTCGTTTTTCCATTTTGAAAATTGATAAAAAAAATGGTAAGGTGAAAAATTCTGTAAATTTTTCGTCCCCTAGATCCCATTTTTATAAGCATCCATGCAAAAATAGGCCAAAATTCCCTCCTGGAAAAAAGAGTATGCTCCCAAAGAAAAGGATGTCTTGTCTTGGGGAAAATCATGAAAAATCACCACCTTCATGAAATGTCACGACACTTGGTGGAAACCTTGGGAATACTATAGTATGGTGCCAGTCAAAAATAGCCAAAATTTGCTAGACACATTTTCATGTTTGGGAATCGTTTGGTTTTGCTTCAAAATTGATAAAAAATGGTAAGGTGAAAATTCCGTAAATTTTTCATTCTAGTCTCATTTTTGTAAGCATCCTTGTGCACAAGATTCAACATTTGGCCTCTAGCTTGGAAGAAGGGTGTGGCTCGATGTGGTGCCCAAATGATTTCTCGTGATCGTGCGCTTTGCATTCATGACTTGGCTCGGTGTGGTGCAGGTTCATGATTTGGCTTGGGTGGTGCCAGTATTCATCCTTGGCTGAGTGGTGCATTCAGGATGGCTGATCTGGTGCACGATTCATGACTCGGTGTGGTGCACCGGATTCATGACTTGGCTCGTGGTGGTGCACCAGTTCACGACTTGGCTCGGTGTGGTGCAACGGATTCATGACTTGGCTCGATCTGGTGCACCAGGTTCATGACTTGGCTCGGTGTGGTGCACGAGATTCTTGACTTGGCTCGGTGTGGTGCACGAATTCAGTGTGGTTCGTGGTGCACAGATTCTGATCTGGCTCGGTGTGGTGCACAGGATTCATGAGTTGGCTCGGTGTGGTGCACCAGATTCCTGACTTGGCTCGGTGTGGTGCCCCAGATTCATGACTTGGCTTGGTGTGGTGCACCAGATTCCTGACTTGGCTCGGTGTGGTGCACCTGATTCATGACTTGGCTCGGTCTGGTGCACCAAATTCATGATTTGGCTCGGTGTGGTGCACCAGATTCCTGACTTGGCTCGGTGTGGTGCGCCAGATTCATGACTTGGCTCGGTGTGGTGCACCGGATTCCTGACTTGGCTCGGTGTGGTGCACCCGATTCATGTGTTGGCTCGGTGTGGTGCACCGGATTCATGACTTGGCTCGGTGTGGTGCACCAGATTCATGACTTGGCTCGGTGTGGTGCACCAGATTCATGATTTGGCTCGGTGTGGTGCACCAGATTCATGACTTGGCTCGGTCTGGTGCACCAGATTCATGACTTGGCTCGGTGTGGTGCACCAGATTCCTGACTTGGCTTGGTCTAGTGCACCAGATTCATGATTTGGCTCAGTGTGGTGCACCAGATTCCTGATTTGGCTCGGTGTGGTGCACCAGATTCATGGTTTGGCTCGGTGTGGTGCAACAGATTCCTAGATTGGCTCGGTGTGGTGCACCGGATTCATGACTTGGCTCGGTGTGGTGCACATTCTGACTTGGCTGGTGTGGTGCACGCGATTCATGACTTGGCTCTGTGGTGCCGATTCATGGCTTGGCTCGGTGTGGTGCACTTGATTCCTTAATTGACTTGTTGTGGTGCACCAGATTCATGACTTGGCTCGGTGTGGTGCACCAGATTCATGACTTGGCTCGGTCTGGTGCACCAGATTCATGACTTGGCTCGGTGTGGTGCACCAGATTCATGACTTGGCTCGGTGTGGTCCAGTCTGGTGCACAAGATTCTTGACTTGGCTCGGTGTGTTCCACCTGATTCATGGTTTGGCTCGGTGTGGTGCACCCGAATCCATACTTGGCTCGGTGTGGTGCACCAGATTCATGACTTGGTTCTGTTGGTGCACCAGATTCAGACTTGGCTCGGTGTGGTGCACCAGATTCATGACTTGGCTCGGTGTGGTGCACCAGATTCATGACTTGGCTCGGTGTGGTGCACCAGATTCATGATTTGGCTCTGTGGTGCACCAGATTCATGACTTGGCTCGGTGTGGTGCACCAGATTCATGACTTGGCTCGGTCTGGTGCACCAGATTCCTGACTTGGCTCGTGGGTGCACCGATTCATGACTTGGCTCGGTTGGTGCACCAGATTCGACTTGGCTCGGTGTGGTGCACCAAATTCATGATGGCTGTCTGGTGCACGAATTCACGACTTGCTTGGTGTGGTGCACCGATTCGATTGCTGTGTGGTGCACCGATTCATGACTTGGTCGTGGTGCACCAGATTCATGACTTAGGTCGGTGTGGTGCACCAGATTCATGACTTGGTTCGGTGTGGTGCAGATTCCTGGATTGGCTCGGTGTGGTGCACCCGATTCATACTCTGTGGCCGTGACGGCTCGGTTGGTGCACCTGATTCATGACTTGGCTCGGTGTGGTGCACCAGATTCATGACTTGGCTCGGTTTGGTGCCCAAGATTCATGACTTGGCTTCGTGTGGTGCACCAGATTCATGACTTGGCTCTGTGGTGCACCGATTCATGGTTTCTCTGGTGCACCGATTCGATTGTTGGTGACGATTCATGACTTGGCTGGTGCACCAGTGCACTTGGCTCGGTGTGGTGCACGATTCATGACTTGGCTCGTGTGGTGCACATCCACGCTGGGTGCACCGATTCATGATTTGGCTCGGTGTGGTGCACCAGATTCATGACTTGGCTCGGTGTGGTGCACCAATTCTGACTTGGCTCGGTGTGGTGCACGGTTCATGACTTGGCTTGTGGTGCACCAGTTCAGACTGGTGTGGTTCACCAGATTCCTGACTTGGCTCGGTGTGGTGCACCAGATTTCATGACTTGGCTCGGTATGGTGCACCAGATTCCTGACTTGGCTCGATCTGGTGCACCAGATTCCTGACTTGGCTCGCTGTGGTTCACCAGATTCATGACTTGGCTCGGTGTGGTGCACCAGATTCATGACTTGGCTCGGTGTGGTTCACCAGATTCATGACTTGGCTCGGTGCCCATCATGACTTGGCTCGTTGGTGCACGATTCAGATTGGCTCGGTGTGGCACCTTCAACTTGTTGGGCACAGATTCATGACTTGGCTCTGTGGGTGCACGTTCCTTGGGTGGTGCACCAGATTCATCACTTGGCTCGGTGGTGCACCGATTCATGCTTGGCTCGTGGTGCACCGGTTCATGACTTGCTGGTGGTGCACAGATTCTGACTGCTCGGTGTGGTGCACATTCATGGTTTGGCTCGGTGTGGTGCACAAGATTCATGATTTCTGTGGTGCACCGATTCTGATTGGCCGTGTGGTGCACCCGTCATTGGCTCGTGTGTGCACGATTCGACTTGTTGGTCACGATTCGATTGGCTCGTGGTGCACCAGATTCATGACTTTGTTGGTCACAGATTCATGACTTCTCGGTTGGTGCACAGCGACTTGCTCGGTGTGGTGCCCCTGATTCATGACTCGGCTCGGTGTGGTGCTCCAGATTCATGATTTGGCTCGGTGTGGTGCACCAGATTCTAGACTTGGCTCGGTCTGTTGCACCAGATTCATGACTTGGCTCGGTGTAGTGCACCAGATTCATGACTTGGCTCGGTGTGCTGCACCAAATTCCTGACATTGCTCGGTCTGGTGCACCGATTCGACTTGGCTCGGTGTGGTGCATTCATGATTCTTCTGGTGCACCAGATTCTGACTTGGCTCGGTGTGGTGCACCGGATTCATGACTTGGCTCGGTGTGGTGCACCGGATTAATGACTTGGCTTGGTGGTGCACCGATCCCTGGTGCACCGATTCATGACTTGGCTCGGTGTGGTGCACCATTCGACTTGACTTGGTGTGGTGTTCATGACTTGGCTCGGTGGTGCACCAAATTCATGACATTGCTCTGTTTGGTGCACCAGATTCTTGACTTGGCATGGTCTGGTGCACTTGATTCATGGATTGGCTCGGTTGGTGCACCAGATTCATGACTTGTCTCGGTGTGGTGCACGGATTCATGATTGCTTGGTGGTGCACATTCATGATTGGCTCGTGTGGTGCACCGGATTCATGACTTGGCTGTTGGTGCACCGATTCATGACTTGGCTCGTGTGGTGCACCGATTCATGACTTGGCTCGGTTTGGTGCACGATTCATGACTTGGCTCGGTGTGGTGCACCTGATTCATGACTTGGCTCGGTGTGGTGCAGTCATTTGCTCGATTCATGGTGATTTGCTGTGGTGCACCGATTCATGACTTTGTGGTGCACCAGATTCCTGACTTGGCTCGGTGTGGCGAACCAGATTCATGACTTGGCGGTGTTTGGAGCACCGGATGCATGACCTTGCCTGGTGTGGTGCACCAGATTCATGGTTTGGCCAGGTGTGGTGCACCAGATTCTGACTTGGATCGGTGGGTGCACCGATTCATGACCTTGGTGTGTTGCACCAGATTCACGATTTGGCTTGGTGTGGTGCACCAGATTCATGGTTTGGCTCGGTGTGGTGCACCAGATTCATGACTTGACTCGGTGTGGTGCACCAGATTCATTACTTGACCCGGTTCGGTGCACCAGATTCATGGTTTGACTCGGTGTGGTACACCAGATTCCTGGTTTGGAATGGTGTGGCGCACCAGATTCATGACTTGACTAGGTGTGGTGCACCAGATTCATGACTTGGTTCTGTGTGGTGCACCAGATTCATGACTTGGCTCGGTGTAGGTGCACCAGACTAATCTAGCTCGGTGTGGTGCACCAGATTCCCTGTTTGGCTCGGTGTGGTGCACCGGTCTAATCTGGCTCGATGTGGTGCACCAGATTCATGACTTGCTTTGTGGTGCACCGATTCATGACTTGGCTCGTGTGGTGCACCATTCATGACTGGCTCGGTTGGGTGCACCCGTTCAGATTGGCTGGTGTGGTGCACCGTTCACGACTTGGCTCGGTGTGGTGCACCACATTCATGACTTGGCTCGGTGTGGTGCACAAGATTCGACTTGTTCGGTGGGTGCACCGGATTCATGGGCTCGGTGTGGTGCCGATTCTGACTTGACTCGGGTGGTGCACGATTCATGACTTGGCCTTGGTGCACCATTCATTTGGTGCACTGACTTGGCTTGGTGTGGTGCACCAGAATCCTGACTTGGCTCGGTGTGGTGCACCAGATTCATGACCTAGCTCGGTGTGGTGCACCAGATTCATGACTTGGCTCGGTGTGGTGCACCAGATTCATGACTTGGCTCGGTGTGGTGCACCATTTTCCTGGCTCGGTGTGGTGCACCAGATTCTTGAGTTGGCTTGGTCTGGTGCACCAGATTCCTTACTTGGCTCGGTGTGGTGCACCAGATTGATGACTTGGCTCGGTCTGGTGCACCACATTCATGGTTTGGGTCGGTGTGGTGCACCAGATACCTGACTTGGCTCGGTCTGGTGCACCAGATTCATGACTTGGCTCGGTCTGGTGCACCTGATTCCTGACTTGGCTCGGTGTGGTGCACCAGATTCCTGACTTGGCTCGGTGTGGTGCACCAGATTCATGATTTGGCTGGTGTGGTGCACCAGATTCGCGCTTGGCGTGCACGATTCATGACTTGGCTCGGTGGTGCACCGATTCTATGCATGGTGGTGCACGATTCCGACTTGGTTGTGTGGTGCACCAGATTCATGACTTGGCTCGGTGTGGTGCACCAGATTCATGACTTGGCTCGGTGTGGTGCACCGGATTCATGATTTGGCTGGTGGTGCACGATTCACGACTTGGCTCGGTGTGGTGCACAGATTCATGACATGGCTCTCTGTGGGGCACCAGATTCCTGACTTGGCTCGGTGTGGTGCACCGATTCATGACTTGGCTTGGTGTGTGCACCGATTCACGACTTGGCTGTGTGGTGCACGATTCATGATTGGCTCGGTGTGGTGCTCCGATTCATGACTTGGCTTGGTGTGGTGCACCATTCGTGGCTCGGTGTGGTGACGATTCATGACTCTCGGTGGTGCACCAGATTCATGATTGGCTCGTGTGGTGCACCGATTCTGACTTGGCTCGGTGGTGCACCGATCATGATTGGCTTGGTGTGGTGCACCAGATTCATGATGGCTCTGGGTGCACGATTCACGACTTGGCTGGTGGTGCAGTCACGATTCTGGCGTGCACCATTCATGACTTGGCTGTGTGGTGCACGATTCCGCTTGGCTCGGTGTGGTGCACTGATTATTGGTTGCCGTCAGAGTTGGTGCAGGTGCACGATTGACTCTGGTGTGGTGCACTAGATTCATGATGTTGTGTGGTCCCAGATTCATGACTTGGCTCGGTCTGGTGCACCATATTCCTGACTTGGCCCGGTGTGATGCACCAGATTCATGATTTGGCTCGGTCTGGTGCACCAGATTCTTGACTTGGCTCCGTCTGGTGCACCAGATTCATGACTTGATCTGGTGTGGTGCACCAGATTCATGATTTGGCTCGGTCTGGTGCACCATTCATGACTTGTTCGGTGGCACGATTCATGACTTGGCTCTGTGGTGCACCCACGCTGTGTGGTGCACCCAGTTCTGATTTGGCTCGGTGTGGTGCAACCGATTCATGACTTGGCTCGGTGTGGTGCACCAATTCATGATTTGGCTCGGTGTGGTGCACCATTCTGACTTGGCTCTGTGGTGCACGAGTCTGACGGCTGTGTGGTGCACAGTCATGATTTGACTTGGTTGGTTTGGTGCACCTGATTCATGACTTGGCTCGGTGTGGTGCACCAGATTCATGGTTTGACTCTGTGGTGCACCAGATTCATGACTTGGCTCGGTGTGGTGCACCAGATTCATGACTTGGATTGTGGTCCCAGATTCTGACTTGGCTCGTGTGGTGCACTTCATGACTTGGCTTGCACCAGTCATGACTTGGCTCGGTGTGGTGCACCAGATTCATGACTTGGCTCGGTGTGGTGCACCTGACTAATCTGGCTCGGGGTGGTGCACCAGAATCATGACTTGGCTCGGTGTGGTGCACCAGATTCCTGACTTGGCTCGCTGTGGTGCACCAGATTCTGGACTTGGCTCGGTGTGGTGCACCAGATTCCTGATTTGGCTCGGTGTGGTGCACCAGATTCATGACTTGGCTCAGTGTGGTGCACCAGATTCCTGACTTGGCTCGGTGTGGTGCACCAGATTCTTGACTTGGCTCGGTGTGGTGCACCAGATTCCTGACTTGGCTCGGTGTGGTGCACCAGATTCATGACTTGGCTCGGTGTGGTGCACCAGATTCGTTGTCTGGTGTGGTGCACGATTCTGATTGGCTTGTGGTGCACCTGATTCCTGACTTGGCTCGGTGTGGTGCACCAGATTCCTGACTTCGCTCGGTGTGGTGCACCAGATTCAGACTTGGCTCGGTGAGGTGCACCAGATTCCAGACTTGGCTCGTAGTGGTGCACGATTCGTTGTGGTGGTGTGGTGCACGAGTCTTGGTTTGGCTTGGAGTGGTGCACCAGATTCATGACTTGGCTCGGTGTGGTGCACCGGATTCCTGCTTGGCTCGGTGTGGTGCGCCGATTCATGACTTGGCTTGGTGTGGTGCACGGATTCTGACTTGGCTGGTTGTGGTGCACCTGCTTCATGATTTGGCTCGGTGTGGTGCACCGAGTTCATGATATGGCTCTGTGGTGCACTCAGATGTTGGGAATTGTGGTTAAAACAAAAAAACGCAGCGGAAAAATTCCCATCGAAGGATCCTTGCGAATGGTCATGATTCATGATTAGAAAGTTTACCTCTTGAAGCGATGGCTGTTGGTTGAAATTGTCTATCCACGAACACCGCCACGCGGTGTCTCTAGAGGTATCCACACGGCGGATTCTCGTGAGCGTCCAACGTCACGAACCGAGCGTCTCGTCTCACGAGTGCTAGCTTCAAAACCGAGACTTTCTTGTTCACACTTACTCTCTTTTGTGCGGCTAGGTTATCAACCGTGTGTGCACAACAACTTAAGTGTTCTACTTATAGTAGCGCCTCCTTAAGTGAGTTAGTGAGCAGCACTTGACCTAAGCCCATGTACTATGCGCTAGGCCCAATAGGAAAGTCCAACTCTCCTTTTAATGCTTCTTTTAATCCGCTCTTTTGTGTGTGACCCTATAGGTTCCCAATACGTTAGCAGTAATATTAAATCCCATTTAATATTACAAACAGTGAGCGGTATCTAGCAATACATCACTGCTACCTAAGTAGTGAGAAAGTCGATGATTTGGTGAAACCTTTACGTGACAAATATTCATGTGCATTATTATCCCTTTGTCCATATATCTATATTGAACACAAGGCATAGAATGTGTCACCCTTGTATGGTTCAATATCATGTTCCCTGATACCCGAGTAGACTTAACAACAAATGAGGTCAATATCTCATATTGACTCATTTCAGCATGGCCATGCATTTTACAGTCTCACTCTCTACGGGGGCCCCACGGATATTACTCTGTTATGTAGGAGGGACAAATTCCATCTCGGTCACTCACATCCCTCTGCAGGGCTCGTGGTATGCCCAATGACCGTCTTTATAATCATCCTATTACAGATGACGTTTGGCGATATTAAAGCACACGACTCCTCATGTAGGGATCGTAGTGATTTCAGGTCGAAGGATTGTATGCACCATTGTCACTATGAGAACTACTTATGACACTCACATAACGCTCCATGTAGTGTTCTCATGGTGGGTCAATCCAGTACATCATTACCTTAATGTGTACCTATGTGGCAACTTCGATATCTCATATCCATGACCCGTGAGATATGGTCATCGGTCTGCACACATAATAGTCTCAATTGTATTATTATTGTCCTTATTAATAAAATACTTGACTACGGATATTTAAGAATAGGATTTCATTGTTCAATAGTGTCTCACGATCAAGTCATATACTTGATATTCTATTAAACTGAAATTTCTATTCTAAGGACTTTATTATGTTTAAACAAGTAACACAATAAACTGGAATGCCTCATATCAGATATATAAAAAAATATATATATATAAATAGCAAGATACAAATGTAAGTCTAAAGAAATACATTGGCCTCTAGGGCTTACACCAACAATCTCCCACTAGCACTAGAGCCAATCAGGCATAAATCTAATGCCCATCGATCTAGTGTGACCTTCATGCTTCTGTTGAGCAAGAGGTTTCGTAAGTGGGTCAGCAACGTTATCAAGTGTTGGTACTCTGCATATTTTCACATCTCCTCTATCGATAATCTCTCGAATGAGATGGAAGCGCCTAAGTATATGTTTGGATCGCTGATGAGATCTAGGTTCCTTAGCTTGTGCAATGGCCCCATTGTTATCACAATAGAGATCAATGGGGTCCACAATACTAGGAACCGTACCAAGCTCAGTAATGAACTTCCGATCCAAACAGCCTCCTTTGCTTTGCATTGGAGGCGGCAATATACTCAGCCTCTGTAGTAGAATCGGCAATCTGTCTCCTGCTTTGAACTTTTCCGGCTCACGGCCCGCCATTCAGGCAGAACACATAACCAGTTGCGATCTGGAATCATCCTTATCGGTCTGGAAGCTAGCATCGGTGTAACCTATTACATCAAGCTCTTCCTCGCCTCCATATACCAAGAACGAATCCTTAGTTCTTCTCAAGTACTTAAGGATGTTCTTGACAGCAGACCAGTGACTTTCACCGGGATCAGACTGGTACCTGCTCGTTATGCTTAAAGCATACGATACATCTGGTCGAGTACATAACATGGCATACATGATAGATCCAATTGCGGATGCATATGGAATCTTACTCATGCGATCCCTTTCTTCTTGAGTGGAAGGGGATTGTGCCTTTGATAGGCATATACCATGTGACATAGGCAAGAGTCCTTTCTTGGATTCATGCATGTTAAAGCGTCTCAACACTTTGTCTATGTATGTACTCTGACTTAGGCCAAGCAATTTCAGCGATCTATCCCTATAGATCCTGATTCCCAATACATAGGTAGCCTCACCCAAATCTTTCATAGAGAAGCAATTCCCTAACCATGTCTTTACATTTTGTAGTGTAGGGATGTCATTTCCAATGAGTAATATGTCATCTTCATTTCCCTAACAATGCTCCCACTAACCTTCTTGTAGACACAAGGTTCATCTTCATTTTTGATGAATCCGTACTGTCTTACAGCATCATCAAAACGAAGGTTCCAACTTCTGGAAGCTTGCTTCAATCCATAGATTGATCGCTGCAATTTACATACCTTTCCGGCATCCTCTGAAATGTCAAAGCCTTCAGGTTGTGTCATGTACACATCCTCAAGAAGCTTTCCATTAAGGAAGGCAGTTTTGACATCCATCTGCCATATCTCATAATCATGGTATGCAGCGATAGCAAGTAAGATCCGGACGGATTTAAGCATCGCAACAGGTGAAAAGGTCTCATCATAGTCGACACCATGAATTTGCTTGAAACCCTTAGCGACCAATCGCGCCTTAAAGGTGTGTACCTTACCATCCATGTCAGTTTTCTTTTTGAAAACCCACTTGCACCCTATGGGTTTTACCCCTTCAGGTGGCTCTACCAAGGTCCATACCTGGTTGGTGTACATGGAATCCATCTCAGATTTCATGGCCTCAAGCCACTTCTCAGATTCTGGGCCAGTGATGGCCTCCTGGTAGGTCACAGGCTCATCTTGATCCATGAGCAATACATCACCTTGTGGAGTCATGAGAAATCCATATCTCTCAGGCTGGTGACGTATCCTGTTAGACCTACGCTGGTCTTGTGCTACTGGAGCGGGTTGTTCCTCCACAGCATTTTGTGAAGGTTGCTCATGTTCCACCAATGGTAGGTCACTACTCTGTGATTCTTGAATTTCTTCAAGTTCTATCTTCCTCCCACTGGTTCCTATGGAGATAAACTCCTTTTCTAGGAATACACCAGTCCGTGTGACAAACACTTTGCCTTCGGAAGGATTATAGAAATAGTATCCCTTGGTGTCTTTGGGATACCCCACAAAGAAGCATTTATCAGATTTGGGATCAAGCTTATTAGAAACTTGACGTTTTACATATGCTTCACAACCCCAAATCTTCATAAAAAAACATCTTGGGTCGTCTACCAGTCCATATCTCATATGGTGTCTTTTCTACCGTTTTGGATGGAACACGGTTAAGTGTAAAAGTGCTGTTGTTAATAGAGCATGTCCCCGAAAAGGAGTTTGGAAGGTTTGCATGACTCATCATGGACCGAACCATGTCCAACAAGGTTCGATTTCTCCTCTCGAAAACACCATTCCATTGTGGTGTTTCGGGTGGAGTGAGTTGAGATAAAATCCCACACTCTCTCGGATGATCATCAAACTCTAGGCTCAAATATTCACCACCTCGATCTGATCGAAGAGCTTTAATATTTTTACCAAGTTGGTTTTGTACCTCATTTTTGAATTCCTTGAACTTTTCAAAGGATTCCGATTTATGTTTCATAAGATACACAAATCCATATCTACTTGAAATCATCAGTAAATGTGATGAAGTGCTGAAAACCACCTCTAGCTAATGTGTTTAGGGGTCCGCATACATCGCTATGTATAAGACCCAAAAGATCGTTAGCTCTTTCACCTTTGCCTGGTGAATGGAGCTTTAGTCATCTTTCCCAATAAACAAGACTCACATATCTCCTTATGATTCATAATCAAATGAGTCCAAGAGTCCATCTTTATGGAGCTTCGAAATGCGCTTCTCATTTATATGGCCTAAACGACAATGCCAAAGATAAGACGGGTTCAACTCATTTGGTTTGAACCTCTTAGTATTTATGTTATAGATGGGCATTTCAAGATCAAGGACATAAAGTCCATTACTCATGTGTGCACTAGCATAGAAAATATCATCCAAATAAATAGAACAACTTTTGTTCTTTATTATAAAAGAAAAACCAATCTTGTCCAAACAAGAACCGGAAATGATATTCCTGCTAATTGCAGGCACAAAATAACAGTTCTCTAGCTGAATAGTAAGCCCAGTGGGCAAAGTCAATACATAAGTCCCTACGGCTAAAGCAGCAACCTTTGCTCCATTTCCAACTCGTAGATCGACTTCGCCACTTTGCCAATGGTCTACTCTGTCTAGATCCTGCACATTTGTACAAATGTGAGAACCACATCCGATATCTAATACCCATGATGCAGAAGTAGATAAATTGACTTCTATAACAAACATACTGAAGCGGAAGTCTCACTTCCTTCTTCTTCTTGATCTCTTCCAGGTATTTTGGGCAGTTCCTCTTCCAATGTCGGTCAGACCACGATGGAAGCAATTGCCTTCCTTAGCCACACCACCCACCAGGCTTCAAACCGGAATCACGAGGCTTGATCTTGTTGATGGCCTTGCCCTTGCCCTTTGCCCCTTTTGTTTGTTCTTGGGCTCTTGGGCTGCTTCTTGCTATTTCGAGCTGGACCATCAAAATGGCCTTCCCTTTCCTTTGTTAATATTTTGTTCAGGAGTTCTTAACATGCTCAACAATTACAGCAAGGTTTGTCAAGATCATTCATATTGAAGTTCATGACAAGCTGACTATAGCTCTCGGCAACGATTGCGAACAAGTCGGTGGCCAACTCTTGGCCTAAAGGAAATCCCAGTCTCTCGAGATTCTCAATGTACCCGATCATACGTGCATGAGGACTCACGAGGGCTCCATACCGCCAATTTACCTTTGGAAAAGGGCTCGGAAACTTGAACCGCTCATGCCTTGCTTGCTCTTGGTAGAGCAGCTAGGTGCACGATCATATCGTGCGCCTCCATGGTCTCATGTTGCTTTTGCAGCTCGGAGGTCATGGTAGCAAGCATAAGACAGCCCGGCGTCTAAGGCGTCATCCTGATACTTCTTATAAGCCTCTCTGATCGACCCTAGGAGCGATTGAGGCGGTGGCTCCTCGGAATAGGCTCCCCAAGAACATGCGTCCTTTTCTCATGTTTGAGGACAATCCTCAGGGTTTTTGCCAGTCCGAAAAATTAATTTAGGATAGTTTGTCCTTCTCAAGGGCGGATCACAATGATGAGGTTACTTGATGTGTTTGTTGCCATAGTAATCTCAGAGATAAATATGCAAAGTATAAGTATCATGCCATGAGTTATTTAATTAGGTCTTTAATTAAATAGGCCTCCCAACTATTTTACTCAAATAATATTACCCTCGTCATTGATTCGGAAAATCCCGTTGGAAGATTTTCTAGTGGACTAGGATCCATATTTCCCTACCACCTAGCTTTAATCAGCTTTGGCTGATCTTAAAAATTCGGTTATTTAGGTAGGAAACACTTTCCGATTGCATCTCATGCAACTCTCTTGGACAATTGGGTGAATAACTCTTATTCTAATCCATCACATGGACTAAAGCCCAACTTATGAGCCTCTAGGCCTTTCAATCCCTATTGAAGTTGGCTTAGATTAGAATCAGACCCAATGGATAGCAGTTGAACATTACATTTTGTCCACATCGTGCCTTACTATTATAGATAAAGGTACCCCGCTTTGGCGGACCCACACTTAATCGATCATAGTCTTGACGGGTGCCATGCATCGGAAGGCCTTTAAGTGTGACTTAATATTTATTTGAGG
>JAUPTC010000919.1:0-32634 GCA_030762895.1 Sophora flavescens | reverse complement strand
CTGAAAAATTTTGAGAATCCACTTTTAGTCCCTGAAAAAAATAAATTAATCATTTAATCCCACAAATTTTTAAAGCGGACCACATTAGTCACTAGATTTAGTTCCAACATTCATTTGCTTGCCTAAGTGACCTACTAACCACCGTACTTGGCCGGCCAGTGGTCCTGCGTGGCTTATGACCAATTTCCTATGTGAAAAACGAATATAAACTGAAAAAACGTGCGTGATTTTAAAATTCAAATACCTTAAAAATATGCAATTTTTCCACTTTTCATTAGTTTTTCACTATTGAAATGTGTCATATGTCACACAGGACTAATAAAAGGTGAAGTAAGATGGTTAATAGGACACGTAGGCAAATAAATGAATGCAGATCCAATGTCTAATATGTCCTACGTTAAAATTTTGAGGGACTAAATGATTAATTTATTTTTTTCAGGGACTTAAAGTGGGTTCCGAAATTTTTCGGAGACCAATTTGGGTCTTCACTCTAAAATTAAACTATGTTCGCTAATTATGAGAGGTAGTAAGTTTATTTTGATAGTAGCATGCAGCCTTGCCTTATATTGTTCTAAACTTGAAATCCTGTCTTACTCAATTTCGATCAATAACTGTATCAACACTTTTTCTGTTCAAAAAAAAACTGTATCAACACTTTTACAGCATATGACTGAAAGGATTATAATAATCTTGCTTTAATGTTAATAAAAAGAGATTATAAAAACTATAACTCATACTAGGAACTTACACTTAGCATCATGGTCATCTATGCATGCCACTATCTTCTTAATTTCCTTAATTAATCAATTTAAAAAATTACTTAAGAAAAACAAGGACCAAAATCGTGGTGATTGATTTGTTTCCATTAGAAAAGTCGTAAAAAAAATTTCAGTTTCATACTTTCAAGGAGGATCTCACAACTACACGTTTGGAATTTCTGACAGGATACATGTGCAACAAGATTAATTCCACAGAATGAATGTATAGGCTTCTCTTCCAGACAAATATAATTCTGCTAGTATCAGCATCTTTGGATTCTCATTACTGTCAAACAATTTTATAATAAGGATGAAAATGATTCTACTCTTGGTAAAGTACATTGGCCAGCATATACAATTTCTACAGAATCATCAATGTCAGAAACAGCCAAAGATGTTTCAAGTAAGTTATAAAATTACTAGGTCTTTTTCCAACTTGTTACACACATACATGTTAGTATTTGGCGATACAACCCCCAAACTTCATTGCTCACAGTTCCAGTACAGGCATCAGATCAAATCCTATTATAGGAAAGGCTGGTAAACAAGAAAAATATATTACAGTTAAACATCTGCTTTAACGGTCGTGACTCAATAAACAAAGACATCATGAGATAGCCCAAGGATTTTACAAGCACTGCCAAAAAAATTAAAGCCAGATTCTAACACTGGCAGCCGGAAAAATCTTGCATTTACAGCATGCTATCAGTGAGAGCAGGTAACCTGCGGAAGAAATTAACTGGCGCAGCTGGTGTCTTATTCCGAAGCTTAGGGTGCCTCATTAAGAAAAATCCAGCAAGAAGAATAGGCACCTGGAGGGGTGTCACATACAACGCGATAGCAGCCACAAAGCAGAATACCATGAATATGGTGGTGGCACGAGGATCGCGCCAGCTTACAAGTGCTTGGATTCTCTCTCCTTGAGTAGCAATATCTCCAACAACACTCTGAATCCTCCCAGCCACGCTTCTTAACCGATCATACCTCCAACGTATTACATCCGAGCTTTTGAGGTAGGAAATGTGTCAAATTCCTCATCAAGTTCATCTGGGGTAACTCCATCTGCATAAGAGAGTCTAGTGTTCATATGAGGAGGGTATCTTGGTCGGAACCTCCAATTCCACATCCCTATTACAAACATGTATAGAAATATGGTTGGCAGAATAAGTTCCGGGAAACACACAAGCATCAGAAAAAGAATGTGCACCAGCACTGTTGTAATAGGATTCTTCCATGTGGAAACTTCCCCCAACCATCTTCCAACTGAAAGTATTCCTGAAAACACTGTCATGAGTCGGTAGAAGTTTGCCTTGCTACGTCTCATGCTCCATAGATGAGAGGCTGTATCAGACATGTACTCGACAACCTCCTTTCTAAGTGGAGGTTCTGCCCGGCTAAGTCGAGCAGCAACAATGTGAACGGCCTGGTGTCGCAACTTTTCCTGTTCCACTATGTTAAGTGGCCTTTTATAGTGCATTTTTGGCAAATGAGGCTTAAAATACAAGTGCATCATGTCAACCATTGAGGTACAGGAGAATCTTATTGCCAAGTGCAGTTCACCCATCTTCTTGACACCAGAAGGATGCAGCATTAGTAATGGATAAGAGTGTGTGTAAACACGGCCAGTTTCCAGGGTCGAGATCCGGATCCGAACTTTACCAATTTTTGAATCTCCATTGCCATCTGAACCATTGAGCTGCCCATTATCAAACACCCCCATGGTGAGAACTGTAGCTGGATCAAAAACTTCCCAAGTGTATTGCTCATTGTATTTTGGACTTGGACTGTCACTAATGGTCCGAGTTCGAACCCATTTTTGCCCATATTTTGCTACACAGTACGTATCTGATGTCCCCCTTCCATCCCTGGTTTTCATTGGATGAAGTCCATTAACACTTAGAATGCCAAGCCCTAAGATGCCAATTGATTTCTTCCAGAGCTGCTTTGATGTGGGTCTAAGATCACTGCTATAATAAGTTGACTCATCAAAAACATGGTACCCACCATCAAGACAGATGCTGAGGTGGAGTCTACTAAAAAACTTATCTTTCTCCTTTTTCCCGTGTTCCCCATCCATAGCAGATGACATGGATTTTTCAAGGTTATACCACCTAGTACGGACAAATCTATCATCAGCACGCTTGTCAACTTTGGTCAAGGGGATGACAACATTCCCAATAGTATCATCCTTGTTGGGACCAACACGATCTTCAACTGAAAGGATCAAAGGTTCTTCAAAGGGTTCAGCAGCAACAAACATAAGCTCCTGATCCCAATGTGGGTTCATGGTCCTTGTTTGAACTATTTTTGTTTTCAAAACCTGGTTACCAATTTGTACCTTAACATAGGCATCAGGAATTCGAGAATTCTCTGATACAAGTAAGTCCTGTGCCTCAATCACTCTAACTCTTACATACCACAATCTTGGCGAATGGTAAACTTTTGATCTAATCTGAGAATAAGATGAAGAGCTTCCACCAGAAAAAAGTGCATCAGAATGCCAAGCATCAGGAAAAGCCTCGTCAGCTTGTGTGCCAAACCATACAGCAAGCATCAACTCCCCTTTTTTCTTGTCCCCACTCTTGTCAAACCGATACCATTCAGGAGCCAATGGACTATCAGGAGGGACCCGTGTAGGAATGTCATTGAGATCAAACCTCACAGTTCCAACAACTTTATCCAGTACCATATCCTTGTCTTTGACTTCAACTTCAAGAATATTTGACTGCAGATTATCCCTTGCAAAGGCAAACACCTGATTCCATTCAGGATCTTGATTTTTCTCGTAGTGCTTGGTTGTTCCTTTGAAGTTTCCAACCTTTACCTCTACATATGGATCAAGGCTTCCAGTCACATTTTTTGATGGAAGGTCCCGAGCTCTTACAACTCGTACATAAAGATACCGCATTGGTTCAACAAGGTCATAGGTGCTGACTAACCTGTTCCCACGTATAACTCGCCCACCAACAACTTGTCCCCCTCCAAGAAAAGGACTTGTCTCTTTGAGTGCATAATCAATTGGAGACGATGAACCAGTATATGCATGTACAAATTTTGAAGGAGGAGGCAGTCCAGATTTCATCTCATGCATCCCATAGTTTCCAGTTGGCTTTGTAGCTGCTGGAGGAGAAGAATGTTGTTGTTTTTCTTGATTTGAATTAGGAAGGTTATGAAATGTGTGCTTTGACTCATTTTTCTTACGAGAAAACATGTTCAAGATTGAATTTGTGAATGATACTGGTGTGAGATCATGGGTTGAGTGCTGTTCTGTGTTGGTAGGGGGTTCCGTAGAAGGAAGAGGGTTTGAAGACCTTATAGAAGGGTCATCTGTAACAAATACCTTCAAACCAAGCTCTCCTTTTATGCGCGAGAAAATGACTTTCTTTTCCAGAGGGTAGTGCAAAACAACAGCATCAGAATATGGGACAAATGAGCTTGCAGTGAGTTGAACCATACCCAGGAAGACTTCGGAACTACTGCTTTTGTTATAGTGATAGATACGAGCAACAAGAGTGAGGTTTGGTAATCTGCTTGGATCAGTAATATTGAAGTAAAATTTCTCATTCCAAACAGGATTCAGATCTTTCTCTTTAGTTGTTGTCCGAAATTTCTGATGATCAAAGTGAAGTTCCACAAAAGCACTAGATGAGCCTTGTCCATCTTTCGGCATAAGGTCATGAGCACCAACAACTTCCACACCTAGCTTGATATTGCTCATTGCCAATAAATCAGCTTCCTGTAAAACATCAATTAAGAGATGTTATACCTGAAAAGGAAAGAAATAAATTGGATTCTAGATTATTATACAGTATCAGATAAGAATACCTTTATATATGTATCTGGTTCTAGACGGTGTTCCCATTATGTGTTTGTGTGTCTGAGTGTGCTTAATGTGTAATGAAGTACGCATGATATTTGTTAGTTAAGATAGGTAACCAAGTGTCAATTAATTTCAGTTCACTGCAGTGGTAAGACTTTAAATTTTGATCCTTCTAATTGGTTCAAAGAGACACAACAATGTGTCCCAAAGACAAAGTGGAAGAATAAAAATACACCACCAAGCAGAGTTCTCTTGAGAACTTTTGAGTTCCTATCATAATATCTAAGTAAATAATTGGAAGTTCCCCAGCAAATTGCATGTTATTTACTTAAGTGAAGAGATTGTCGTTGTTTGATTTATTAAAGAAAGGAATGAAATTTTCAAATTAATATTTATTTGCATTTTTTTAATAAAGAAAATCAACCAAGGAGATCAATATAAAATGAAATCTTACTAAATGCATAAAAATCATGCATGTGCGTAAAAAAAGAAACAAGAGTTATAAACTTTTATTCAGTTGGTCCCTAGTTCCTATAAAAATCAAAGATAAGATAAGGATGGTATGATTCGCATTTGCCTAGCAAAAGTGAAAAGGAAAAAGGGAAAAACAAAAGGAGCTGCATATTAAAGCTCGTGTAAGAAAGAGTAAGATTCCAAAAGTTTCAACCTAGCAATCCCACAACTGTCTTCTCCGTGACCAAAAAGCAAGACAAGAATCAAAAGGTATACGTACAGAAAGTAAAAAAAATTCCAAGATTCACAAAACAGTATCTAAAAAAATTTCATTTAACTCGGATAAACGGCATGGTCTCCTTGTACCTCAGTACAGGGCAACTTGTGACAAGAATATTTAGAGTCTGAGAGTAAAATCTTAAAAAATATATATAAAAAATAGGGATTCATGAATCATGAAACCCTTCCCCCAGAGATTAAGTCCCTCTCATTATTCAATATTTTCAGCTGAAACAACAATACATGAGCTAATTAATTATCTAACATTTTTTTTCAAAATTTAAATGAAGAGAATCAAACTTTTGAAGCAGGAGAAGAGAAGCTACTTCACTTAAGAACCTTACCCAAATTTTCAAATTAAAATTTTTCACCAAAAAAAAAAACAGAGTGAGCAATTTTCTGAGAACCCAGAAGACGCAACTACGATCCGTATTGCATGGCCCAAAATTCCAACCCCAATAGTAGATATGAACCAAAAGTTCAAGCTTTTAAGACTATTAACAGTTATCAAACTCCAATTTTTTTATAAAAAAATAAACTTGTACAAAATAAAATTGCAAGTTAGCAAAAATAGTCCACATGCCCAGAAAGAAACACATACAAGATAAGCCCACAAGGAAGAAGAAGAAAAGCATGAAACGCACCTGAGATTTTGAGGTTTGAGAAGTTCGCTTGAAAAACTGAAGAAGAAAATAAAAAACAAAGAGTTTTAGGCTTTTGAGAGATTGAGCTTAGTAACAGAAGGAAACTATTATGAAAATTAAAAAAAGGATGGAAGGAAAAGGAGGAGAAATGAATGGAGAGAGATGCGTGGTGGGAGAGGCGTCATGGTCATAGAGTGGGGTCAATATTGATAGGCCATCGCGAATTTACATAGACATCAACATAAAACTTAGAAAGAGAATGTCCTTTCGGATTCTCACAAGTTGAACGTGGGCCAACACGTTCTATGTTAGAGCAAGTTTAATTGCCGTGGTTTTTACATATTTCCATGGGCTCGTCGGGATTGGATAGGATAGGATAAAGGCAGGATATGGATAGGATAGGATAGGATATGTTGTTATTATATTCGATGTTTGTTGTTTATCAGATAATCAATTGAATAGTAATGTAATTTTAGTATGAATTTTAAAATTTTCATTTTTATTCTTAATGTTTTCATATTTTTCTATATTTTAGTTTTGTTTATAATTTTCATTTTTAAGATTATATAAAAAGATAAAATTATCCTTGTGATAAAATTACATATAATATTTAAAATATTGTTTAACTTAAATTAATTTTTTTAAATTTTAAATATTTATTTTTAGTTTTTACTTTACATATAGTTAAATTATTAGAATATTTTTATTTATTTTTAAGTTTTTAAAAATAATATAAAGCAAAAAAATTAGCCTTGTGACAAAATAAA
Source organism: Sophora flavescens (assembly GCA_030762895.1). Taxonomy (NCBI): domain Eukaryota; kingdom Viridiplantae; phylum Streptophyta; class Magnoliopsida; order Fabales; family Fabaceae; genus Sophora; species Sophora flavescens. The sequence continues at coordinate 25,913 of JAUPTC010000919.1, read as the reverse complement.
AATAATTTTTACATTTTTATTAGTTTATGTTTTATTATATATTTTTTTATAATCATATTATATTTTATTAGACTTTAATTATTTTATATATAAAATATTTTTATATTTTATTATACTTTAAATCACCTTGTCATATCATTTTGAGTTAACCCAACTCACTCGAATAGAATTTTAACTAGATAGACATGATAGGATAGGTGACGGGATTGGTTTATCCTATCCTCGCTAAATTTCACCAAACAATGGTTTCAGACAAGATATCATATCTTATCTCTCTTATCATGACCATCAAACGGACCCTTAATTATAATCGAGGATGGAATTTTGTTGGGTTGTGCCATGGTGCAAATTTTCATATTTAAATTGTGTTTAGGAAAGTTGAAAAAATAGATTATGCTTATAATAGATTATAATAAGAATATGTTTTTGTTTGCGTATATTTGTTGAAAAACGATTTTAAGATAATTTATTTCGTTTGGGTGGTTAAAAAATGATTTTTTTTCGTAATTTACCATATAAAAGTGATTTTTTTTGCACCACCCAAACGAAATATATTATCTTGAAATCGTTTTAAAAAAATATACCCAAAAAAATAGAAGGCGATTATAATTGATTTTCACAATAATCGATTATCATTATAATCAATTATCAACATAATCTATTTTTTCCAACTTTCTCAAACACATTAAATATCATGTGTAAGTTCATATTTTAAATTGAAAAAAGTATAAATAAGGATATGAAATAATTTGTGCAATCCAGTTAATGAACCTTTAAGATTTGTTTCAATAAAAAATTAATTAAGCAACTCAAAGAATGGTACCATTGTAGATGCTCTTATATATATTATATAATAACAAGAAATATTTATGAAATCACATTTTATCTTAAAAATAAAAATTAATATTTTTTTAAAAAAACAATTAATATACGATAAATGGTTAGGATTTAATTGTAAATAGATTGTGCAATAAAAAAGTCGTGAGATAAATATTTTTTCAAATAAATAAACCATATATGAAATAAAATATTATCTAAATGGCAAGTTTAATAATAAAATTAAAGAGTTTAATTTGGATATATAGTTGATGCAAAGTATTTTATAATAAGGTTAAAATAAAAATCAATCAATTATAAGCAGTTGATTTAGTGAATGACTATATCATTTTATCTCATATCTTATCTTATAAGAAAGTGATTAAGATTAGGAGTCTACTATTATGTTATAAATAGTAGTAATCAGATTGTATTAAATAGACACTTGATGATATTAATCAATAATAAAGATTATAACTAGTTCTTGAAGAGCTTACCTCTGAATCCTAGTTCCTGAAGAATTAGCCTTTGAGTCTATATTTCTATTCTCTCATCTTCCTATTTTCTTTTACATTCATAAAATGTATCAAGTCTCAGATAGTGTATCAAAATCCTTTATGTTTTGTTTCAGGAAAACATAAGATTCTATTATGGAAGTGATGTGCTTAATCAGCTTAGAGGTTCTATTGCAAGAATTCTGCTTCTACACACTCTCTTTTGGGTTGATCTAATCCATGATTATATTCTTTCTAATGGTTTGATTTTTCATGTTAATTTTAGTATGAAAAGCTTTTAGCATTTCATTCACAAAATTTTATGTCAATTTTATTACTCTTGATAAATTACGGAAGAATTGACTATTCAAGTATCCCTGAAGGATTGCACAAAATCAATGATTTCACTTGGTAGTTGTTTATATGAAGATTTGTGGTATAGTTCTGAAGAACCGGACTTTCGATCCATGAATGAAATTCAAAATATCATTTGATCTTAGTATATTTTAAAACAAAGGAAAGTGATAGAAATTCATGTATGCCTCTCAAGTATGCTCCTGGAGTAGCAAAAAAGAGAAAGACAATCAAATGGAGTGAACTCCATTCCCAAAAGTAAATTTATGTATTATAATTTTATGGCCGGAAGCTAGATGGTTATATGTTTGCTTATATTTAAATTTATGTATCCCTGAAGGATTGCACAAAATCAATTATTTCACTTGGTAGTCGTTTATATGAAGATTTGTGGTATAGTTACTGAAGAACTAGACTTTTGAACCATGAATGAAATTCAAAAGATCATTTGATCTTAGTATATTTTAAAACAAAGGAAAGTGATAGAAATTCATTTATGCCTCTCAAGTATGCTCCTGGAGTAGCAAAAATGAGAAAGACAATCAAATGGAGTGAACTCCATTCCTAAAAGTAAATGTATGTATTATAATTTTATCGCCAAAAGCTAGATGGTTATATGTTTGCTTATATTTAATTTGCAACCAGATGTTTGTAAAAGTAATTAAAGGGTTTAAAGAGCTCATATTTGTTGGAAATTTCAGCCAAAGCAAGTCCCACATTGTATGGGAGCTAACTTGGAGAGCCCCCTTAAGCCTATATAAAGAAGCTTAAGAGGTGTTAACTAATCACACCAATCCTCACTAAGAAGAGTGAGAGATAATAGAGAGAGCCTCCCAAGAGAGAGTGAGAGAAAAATAGAGAGATCCTTAGAGAGATTTTTCTTAGAGAGAAAAATAGTGAGCCAATTTGTGAGAGTGTTATCCACAAATTGAGGATACAATATTCTTGTATTTTTTGTATTCTCATTATTGTTATAGTGGAAGTTTAAGCGACCTACGGGTCCGTGGTTTTTTTCTTGCTCACATTGAGGAGGTTTTCCACGCTAAAAATTGTCCAGTGTTATTACACTTATTTTTACGCTTCCGCTCGATTGCCTATTTTTGAGTTCACGGAGGAGGGAAATTATCTTGGTATTTACCAACAGGTGGTATCGAGCTCTGGAATACTAGGTGCCTGGGATTTATAAGAAAATTCTTAGTATGCTCTGTGGTCTGCAGCATTGTCTAATCTTCCACATCATAAAAGAATTATTCTTGTTGCGGAAATAAAGTGTGGTAGTGTGAAAGTGCATGCCTAGAAAAGTTCCGGCTAGGAAAGACTTGGTATTTAAGTGTGTCTATTGACCCACCTCTCTTTCTGGGAACTTCCTCGATACGTCTTTGTTCACAAACTACGGTAATTTTCAGATTCGGTACAAGTCACCTATACGACACTATTCACATATAGTGTTATTTTTATCAAAACCCACCTGGTTGGAGGAGCTATTGACTGTGTAACTCAAGATGGAGGGAGCTATCACTCATGATGGAGACATGTTCAAGATAACTGCAGATAACTACTCCTATTGGAAGGCCGATGATGGAAGATCATCTATACTTTGCAAAGATTTGTATTTGCCAATTACCCGAGAAGGATATCTTGGGATGTGAAGACCGACAAAGATTGGGAGCTTGGATCGAAAAGCAAGTGGCTATGATCCGGAAATATATTGATCGAAGCTTGTTCGAGCATGTATCAACTTATACCAATGCGTATGAGTTGTGGACAAAACTTGAATCCTTGATTCAAAAGAAGACGCCTAGGAACAAAGCCCACCTTGTCAGACGATTGGTAAAGTTGGAGTACATGAACGGTCAAAATATGATCGAACATTTGAACACTTTCAAAGGCATTGTTAATCAATTAACAAAGGCAGGCATGAGTGTTGATGATGAGTTGCAAACTCTTCTACTCCTCAGTTCTCTACCTGAGAGTTGGGACACTCTAGTTGTCACTCTCAGCAACTCTGCTCCCGGACGGAAAGCTTAGCATGGATTACATTACAGGATTGTTTGCTAAATGAAGAGTCAAGACGGAGGGAAAGAGGTTTGAACAATCGATTTGAAGCCAATGTTGTTGAAAATATAGGAAGGAATAAGAATCGTGGAAAAGGATGTCGTGGAAAATCATAAGGTAGGTCCAAATCTCGAACCAGACTAAATTGTTATTACTGTGGCAAACCAGGACACGTAAAGCCTGAGTGTAGATTCTTGAAAAGAGACCAACAAGTCGGAATAGTCCACCCTGACCAAATTGACCGAAGAAGAAGAAAGAAGATGAAACAACTACTTTGCGGTGGCCTCGAATGATGAGAATATATTTCTTGTCGGAGTAGAAAATTATCTAAATGTTGCATCGAATGATTGCATATGAATAATTGACTCGGGGAGCATCCTTCCATGTCACACTTCATGAAGAATTCTTTTCATCATACCAAAAAGGAGAAATTGGTGCGGTGAAGATGGGAAACCAGGTCACAAGTAAAACCGTCGGTATTGGCGAAGTAACTTTGATGACTCGAGAATGGAAATAAGCTTGTCTTGAAGGAGGTCGGGACATGTACCCGATATGCGTCCGAACCTTATCTCGGGGGAAAGCTAGATGAAGCCGAGATGATAAACCAATTTGGTAGCGGTAGATGGAAACTCAGCCAAGGAAGCATGATTATTGCTCGCGTGAAAGGAAGGCTCTCTACATTATGCGAGGAAAGATATGCAAGGGGAGACGAATGTTGCTCAAGACGCAACCAAAGAAGCGTGGCATAGACGATCGGGTCACATGAGCGAGAAGGGTCTGGAGATCCTTGCAAAAGATCATCTCCCAAACATAAAAGGGCAGTCACTTGAATCCTGTGAAGACTGTCTAGCAGGCAAACAACACAGTATCTTTTAAAAGATCAGATGATGCAAGAAGAAGAAAGCAGATCTGGATCTTGTTCATTCAGATGTTTGCTCAACGTCTGAAAGGTCTGTTGGTGGTGCTCAATACTTAGTTACCTTCTAGGAAGGTGTGGGTGTATCCATTGAAGACGAAAGATCAAGTTCTTCAAGCTTTCAAGGAGTTTCATGCCTCTATAGAACCAAAGATCCAAAAGAAAGCGAAATGCTTGAGAAGTGATAATGGCGGAGAATACATAGGTCTGTTTGAGACATATTGCAAAACTCATGGGATAAGACATGAGAAAGTTCCTCCCAAGACACCTCGGATGAATGGAGTAGCTGAAAGGATGAACAGAACGATCGCAAAGAAAGTCAGAAGCATGCTTTCTCAAGCAAAACTTCCCAAATCATTTTGGGGCGAAGCAGTGAAAACTGCAGATGATCTGATAAATCTGTCTCCTTCAAGACCTTTAAATGGAGAGATTCCATATGAAGTATGGACTGGAAAGAAAGCCTCTTATGGTCACTTGAGAGTCTTTGGGTGCAGGGCATTTGTCCATATTCCTAAAGATGAAAGAGCAAAGCTAGATGCAAAGATGAATGAATGCATATACCTTGGTTTACCAAGAGATGAACTTGGTTTCAGATTATGGGATCCTGCACACAAGAAGATTGTTCGAAGCAGGGATGTGGTGTTCTTTGAAGATCAAACGATCCAAGACATTAAGCAATCTCAGAAGCCAAAGCACAAATTGATTTAATATTCAAGTCCAGTTATGAGAAAAAATAAAGGGGGAGAGAATACTCAAAGGAATGATGAACATGATCAGGAATAATAATATGATCAGACAGAACAACCCGACCGAGATAGAACAAAGTCGGGATCGAGATGATGGAGACTGATGAGACAGAAGAAGAATCTCAAATAAGGCGATCCGGAAGAGTCGACAACCATCAAGAAGATATTATTCAGATGAATATGTCAATCTCAGCGATGAAGGAGAACCTCAAAGCTTCATAGAAGAAATTGAGACGAATGATAAGGAGAAATGGTTGCAAGCCATGGAAGAAGAAATGCAGTCCCTGAAGAGAATCGGAGCGTATGACCTGGTGAGATTACGGGATGGACGAAAGCGTTGAAAAACAAATGGGTGTTCAAGATCAAGTCGGAAGAGAACAACCCAAACCCCAGGTACAAAGCAAGAATTGTTGTAAAGGGGTGCAACCAGAAGAAAGGCATAGATTTCGAAGAAATCTTCTCACCAGTGGTAAAGATGACATCTATTAGAGCAATTCTCAGTCTAGCTACAAAACTAGACTTGGAGATTGAACAACTTGATGTAAAAATAGCATTCCTACATGTAGACCTAGAGGAGGAAATCTATATGGAGCAACCAGAAGGTTTTGCAGAACCAGGCAAGGAACACCTAGTGTGTCGTCTGAAGAAAAGCCTCTACGGTCTGAAGCAAGCTCCAAGGCAATGGTACAATAAGTTTGATCTCTTTATGACCCAACACAATTTCAAGAAGACCTCCACAGACCATTGTGTGTTTGTGAAGAACTATGAGAATGGTGAATCCATCATACTTCTGTTGTATGTTGAAGATATCTTTGATTATTGGGAAAGATAAGGCAAAAATAGTTGCTCTCACGAAGGCATTGAGCAAGTCTTTTGCCATGAAAGATCTGGGTGCAGTGAAGAAGATTCTTGGAATGGAGATAACTAGAGATCGTTCTAGAAGGATGCTGTGGATGTCACAAGAAGACTATATCCAGAAAGTTCTTGAAAGGTTCAACATGCATAATGCCAAACCTGTGCATGTTCCATTACCTGGTCATCTCAAGGTGCCCTATTCTTCTGCAGTGGGTAGTCTTATGTATGCAATGGTCTGTACAAGACTAGACATTGCTTATGCTGTCGGAGTTGTGAGTAGATTCCTATCAAATCCAGGAAAGGAACACTGAAATGCAGTGAAATGGATACTACGATATCTGAGAGGAACTGCCAAAAGCTACTTGTGTTTTGGCAATGGAAATTTAAAGCTTCTTGGATATTCAGATGCAGATATGGCAGGAGATGTGGATTCAAGAAAATCTACATCAGGATATCTAATTACTTTTGCAGGGAGCTATCTCATGGCGGTCAAGACTACAAAAGTGCATTGCTTTAAGCACTACAGAGCAGAATTCATTGCAATCACCGAAGGTTGCAAAGAGATCTTGTGGATGAAGAAGTTCCCTACAAGAGGATTCTGACAGGATCGGGAAAGTTATATTCTCTATTGCGACTATCGGAGCGCAATCCATCTCAAAGAAGAACTTCGACATTTCATTCAAGGTTGAAACACATCGACGTAAGGTATCACTTTGGATCCGTGATGTGTTGGAAAGTAAACTACTGCAGATTGAGAAAATACACACAAAAGATAACGCAGGATATGATGACAAAAGCTCTACGAAAGAGAAGATAGAAGTCTGTAAAGAAGTTGCAGGCTTAGCAACAACCCCAAAATGATTCAAGGATATTTTCCCTTTGACTGAAGGGGGAGATTTGTTGGAAATTTCAGCCAAAGCAAGTCCCATATTGTATGGGAGCTAACTTGGAGAGCCCTCTTAAGCCTATATAAAGAAGCTTAAGGGGTGCTAACTAATCACACCAATCCTCACTAAGAAGAGTGAGAGAAAAATAGAGAGATCCTTAGAGAGAGTTTTCTCAGAGAGAAAAATAGTGAGCCAATTTGTGAGAGTGTTATCCACAAATTGAGGATACAATATTCTTGTATTTTTGTATTCTCATTATTGTTATAGTGGAAGTTTAAGCGGCTTACGGGTCCCGTGGTTTTTTTCCTTGCTCACATTGAGGAGGTTTTTCCACGCTAAAAATTGTCCGGTGTTATTACACTTATTTTTATGCTTCCGCTTAGTGCCTATTTTTGAGTTCACAGAGGAGAAAAATTATGCTGGTATTTTCCAACAATATTATATTCCTAAATGGAACAAAAATATATTTTGATGCGTTGATTCTAGTAGATCCCGAAGAAATCTACTAAGTTTCAAAGATATATGTTGTGAAGGGTATCATATTGAAACCATAATTTGAGGAGATGCTAAATATCTGCATATTATATGTACCATTTTCGGACCAGAAGTTCATGTTATATAAACTTTCAAGTTTCTCATTAGGATTGGATGTTATAAAAGTGATGATAGTTTAGTCAAATTATATGCACCGGTAGCTTATCATAAAATTTGTATACTTTGGCATGATTGCCTCTGTCATCTAAGTTCAATTGTCAGATATTTTTATAGACTCAAATGTCACTAAGTCACATGTGCGAATCACAAATATTATTGCATGGCTAATTGTCCCAAAGAGATAACCTAGGAGCATGTCAATTCATAGATCAAGTATGCGAAGCGTTGTAGACCTATTCGTGCAAAGAATATTGTTACTTAACGGGATAAAAAGTTTAAAGGTGATGTTCGGAAGAGGTCAAAAACAATACAGATCGACAATCCCATATTTCTATGTAACCAACCCTAGAAGTGGTTCCTAGATCACGAAAATTATGAGATCTCACTACATTATAGAAATATGAGGGGAATATATAATGTTGTTGTTGATAATGTATTTGTATATTCAATAGCAATTGCTTCTAAAATTATTAATGATAACGAGCATGAAGCTCAAATCATAGACAATGTCGACTTTAAATTGATTGGCCAAAATGGAAAGAAATAATACAGGTTGAGTTAGATTTTTTTACCACACATAAAACATTTGAACCAGTAGTCCTGACACCTGAAGTTGTTAATATCTATTATGAATGTGATTAATTATTCTTCGATGATTGATTAGTTTTGCAGTCCTTGAAGGACTTGACAAACGTCTAATGGACGTAACGACAACTTACTCATATAGGTCATTGGATAATGACATGTATATGAATATCCCTGAAGGATTTAAGATGCCTTTAGCATATCCCTGAAGGATTCAAGATGCTTGAAGCATATTGATGAAGGATTCAAGATGCATGAAGCATATCCATGAAAGATTGAAGATGCACAAAGCATATCCCTTAACGATTTAAGATGCAAGAAGCATGTCCTTGAAAGATTTAAGATGCGGAAGCATATCCCTGAAGAACTTCAAGATGCCTAAAGCATATCCTTGAAAGATTTAAGATATCTTAAATGAATTATTTAAAATTTTGACCGGTCTACTCTTTTAAACTACGAAATATGAGGATTTTGAACCTATAGTTCGAGGCCTCAAAGGATATTGTAATGGACCTAAAGTCCGAACATTATAAATCAAAAACTTTATTGGGCGCAAATATGTGTTATTACACCATATTGTTGACTCGAGAATGATCTCTACTTGAAAAATTCGAGAAGGATCAAAAGTATAAAAAACAACCATCTTGATTTACATATACCGATAATTTATATATTTATATTCTTTTGTTTACCACATTGAACATTTCATATTGATAAATAATGCTTGGTTTATATACATGTTGGTATTTCTTGCAATTGTGAGTACTTTTATTTCAAAATTTTATTTTCTTATATAACTATATAAAGAATTTTTGTAAGTTTGTTTAGTATAATTGCTCACGAATTTTGATTATTTGAATATTATTTGAGTGACTTGAAGGTGTTCCAAATTATGGAAGTTATAAAGAAATATCTTGGATAAAATGTTTTTGGAAGATAAAGTTCTATCTCGCCTATAGTTTGAGCATTTGGCAATAAAGAACATTGGTCCTGAAGTACCATATCTTATTGTCATTGAAGCATTTTTATGTCTTGCAAATTATACTATACCAGGTATAACTTTTTGCAATCAGTTTACTACGAATATTTTAATCTGCACATACTCAAAGGCATTGGAATTAAGTGAAACATGTTTCGTGTTGTCTCTATGGTTATGTCTTCATATATGGCAGTACTATTATCTTATGGTGATAGAAAGCAAACAATCATGACTACATTATCAAAGCATTGGGATATATTGGTTATATTTGTGAAAGCGGTCATGAATGCATTTTGTTAAGATATATTACATGACACATTAGAGGAGCGTGTGGATTGATGACATGAAGATGATGCAACATGTATTACTCAAATCAAAGGTGGCTACATAAAAGTGACAATCCATCGGATCTATTCACAAAGACATTGTCAACTTCAATTTCAAGAGGCACGTACATAATATTGAAAGTGTCAAATAAGGGATTTTTCATAATTTATGTATTTTGAGTGGAAGTGAGTTATTATGAATATTGTACTCTTTTTCCTTCGTTAAGTTTTTATCCCATTGGGTTTTTTTAGCTAAGTTTTAACGAGACAATATTCATAAGGTATAGTCATCCAAGGAGAAGTGATATAAACATATTGATCTAGTGAATGATTGCTGCGTTTGTGAGAGCTTAAATAAGCTCTTCGTGACTTATCTTATGTCATAGTTCTTATGACACGTGTTTGGTACAACTTATCAAAAGAACTTATAGCATTTCATAAGTTGTTTTACCTTATTCTCATAAGTCGTGAAACAAGCTATGGAAAATTTAAAAGCTCCTTTGCAAAGCAAATTATCGAAGATTTCACTTCTTGAATCACTGCCTCCTCCTACTTCGTTTTTTTCTTTCTTTTTTCCTTTTCTTCTTCTACTCCGATCGAGACCATCATGACTTCGCGAGCACTGGAGCTAGCACAGCCTCCCGACTTCCGCCGGGCCACGCGCCTTTCCTCCGAGATCCGCTTCCGCCAGCGAGCGCCCTTCCTCCGAGTCCGCCTTCCGCGGCCGAGATCGGTGAGGCAACGCCATCCACGAAGGTATCTCTCTTTCCCTTTCTCTTCTCCCGTCTCCACTTTCCCTGAATCTCCATTTCCACTTCTCCCTTCTCTCTTTCCCTTTCTCTCCACTTTCCCTTCGCCCTACCCTGTATCTCCCTTTCCCTTCTCCATTTCCCTTTCTCCCTCCCCTCTTGTAGATGATCTTGTTTATTAAAAAAACTTGCCCACAGTTTGATTTCGATGTTTCTTTGTTGATGTGTTGTTGTTGGTAATCTTCTTGATGCTTTGGTGTAACGATTTATCTTTGTTAGCTGCATGTTAACCTTCTTGATATTGTTGAAAACCTTTTTGTTTGTCTCTTGATTTATGATGTTAGCGCATCTTTTTGATGATCTGCATTTTAGTTTTATTTTGATGATCTGCATCTTTTTGATGATCTGCATTTTATTGATCACTTTTAGTGCATTTCGGTTTTGGACAATTGATTTGGTTTTGTTTTGTTTTTATTTTCTTTTGTCTTTTTGGATTATAATATGTGCATGGCATGTTTAATCGACTGCTTTGGACAATTCGGATGATTGCATTTCCTTTGCTTGCTTCTTGAATTTTCCGGGTTCCACGGTTATGAATTGCTTTTGTTTCGACTAACCTTGTTTGTTATCAAATTGGTCATTTCTTTTTCCTCTTTGAGATCTTATCTGGGTCTGTCATTTTTACGTTGCGTGATCAAAGTAGTCAAGGGGCAAGTAAAACAAGATTACAAAAATGTAACATAAACTTCTACCACAAGTATACTAGTATAGGCAAATTGAAATGATGATTGTGGTGTTTGTTTTGGTGTTGGAAAGGTCATATGTGTTTGGATAAAAAGTTAAAGGGAAGTATGTAGCTTTGTCCAAATGGGTGTTTGGGACCTTTTCCACTCTAAACCAAACACATTATTGACAAAGATTGGGGGAGAGAGCTAAACTTAATGGTCTTTTTAATAGAATAGTCGTTATGTTGAGGCCTGTGAATGGTTTCACTTCTCATTCTTTCTTATTTTATGTAGTTTACGAAAATTAGATGATCTTCTAGTCTTGTGTATTTATATTGTGTTAGAATTGCCTCTAAGATGTCTCTTCAAACCCGGATTGAAGAAATGGAAATGGTAGTGGTGACACGGACTCAATGTATAGGTTCGTTGCAAGTAATAAAAGCGGTAAACCGGATATCGTTCTCGGGATCGTGGACAATTACCACTTCGCAAATTTACTACTATCTAGGCGATCGAATTTTGGATTGAAGGTTGTTCTAACATCTAGCAAACAAACAAGAAGAAAATATTTTTGTTCTTTTTGGATTTTTCTCAAATAGATTGATGTGAAAACGAAAGATGAATAACAATGAGATAGAATTCTTTGGGGTTAAACTAAGCTAATCCTCCCTTGGTTATTATGGAATGATAACTAACACGGTTCCTAGTTCTATTATGACAATCAAGTCTTTTCAGAGATACTCGAAGCCTAATTCCTTAGGTGCATTGAGCCTAAAATCCCAAGTTAAACCCCTAATTCCTTAGGTGGATTAATCCGAGATTTTGCATTAAGTAAAGACTTATAAGATTGCAAGCACCTCAGACCTATTCCTAGGCTCATGAACTACCCTGATTTGATTCGTGAGCAAGCTCTAACACCAACCTTCCGAGTTATCTATTAAAGCAACTAATCATTCATAGGGTGATCAAGCCTAAGAAAGCATTAAGCATGGAATCAAACACTCTATAAAGAACAAGGAAACGCATTATAATCAAGTCATTTTACAACCAAGTTCAGATAGCAATAGTCTAACCCCAACAAAGGGAGTTTAGCTACACATAATTGAAAGTAAAACAAAAAGGAATAATTACAGAGATGAACAAAGGGAGAGCTCCATGGAATGATGCACACAGACCACAGCAGCGAGGATTTTTTTTAGGGTTTTCCGAATTCCATTCTTCGCTCTCGCTGATTCTTTTATTACTGTGGCCAGTCACCCGCCGGTAAAAACTATCACGGCCAGTGCCGTGATGGTTTCGACAGCACCGCTTCATTTATGCGATTCATCACAGTACGTGATACTACAATACGCCGCTAGGCCGTGATCCTTTCGGGACTTTTCCAACAAACGGGTCACGGTGGTGATAGCCATCACGGCTGGCCGTGATAGCTTCCTCGACTTTTCCAACTTGATTCATCACTACAGTAATATCCATCACGGCTGAGCCGGATCGTCTCGACTTTTGGAGATCCGGCACGCTGACACGTCAGCTAGTGATAGCCATCACGGCTAGCCGGTGATGGCCTTCTCGACTTTTGGCTCAATTCTTTCTTCACCTTTTACCCTCACGTAGTGAGGAGCCATCACTAGCTAGGTCGTGATACTTGCTGGCCTCACTTTCTATCTTTCAAAGCTCTAAGTCATCCAAGCTTCATACTTGCTAATTCTTGGGCATTTAATCATGAATATCCGCAAAACAACACACAATACCACCTTATCCGTTCCAAAGGAAAAACTAAACAAAATAAACACTAAAATGGCTAACTATATGCAAATGCATGCAGAAATGTACATGGAAAATGAGGTGAAATCACACTCATCAAGTGGTAATGGAAAAACGACTCACGAGATTGGAATGAAAAAAATAATGAATTATTTCTTATGTTGTATGAACAAGAATGGTGAATAGGCACACGCCCACTTTAACAAAGCTGTAGGTGGGTAAACTTGATCAAGAGTTTTAATGAACAATCGGGGTTATGTTGTGAGCAAAAGCAAATGAAAAATAAATGGGATATTTTTTGAGAAAAGAGTGGCGGACGTGGGAAAACTTGGAACATTGGAGACTGGTCTTGGAATGGATCAGCATAAGGAGGACAAATGCTCCTTCGATTCTTGGTGGGATGAAAAGATTAAGGTGATTTGATATCCTTGATGTAATTATATATTTATATATTTGTTTATATGTTTAAAGTATTACTTGATTTGAAGTACTTTTATCTTAGGTTTATCTCGAGTTTGCAAAATGGGAAAGGAAGGTCTAAGAAATTTGAATGAAATGGAGATCCTTTATGGATCTGTGCCTATTGATCTCGTGCATATGCACCATCTCAAGACCCGAGGAAGAAGCAAGAAAAATAGTAGTGAAAGGTAGTGCACCAATGACCGGGGAGCGTGGTGTTCGGAAGAATATGAGGGGATTGAAGACCCTCACAATTGATCCAAGTCCTTCTAGTCAAAGGTCCAAGAGGAAAAGAGGTGGGAGGGATAACAGAGAGGGTAGTGTTCTGCATCGAATGTGTGAGCAATTGATCGCATAATTGAAAGTTTGAACATTGAAAATTCTGCTACTAGTGCCAATGTTAGCAATGTTAGCAATGTTCTACACTGGCTGAATGCATGGATATGTTCAACAATTCTGGGGTTGGAGTATGGCGGGAGACTCATATAATAGGTATTAGACTAATGAACCGCAAGTCAAATAGGAGGCCTTTGTTCTAATGAATGACCTAGTCCTTGACTTAATGGATCAAGAGCCACACTTTGGGCGATGTTGCTCGGTCTTTGAATTATCAATTATGTACTAGCTTTGACTTTGTAGTTGTTTCCGTCTGTTTAATTTCTATTTGACTTGACTTGTTTTATTTTATTTGATTTGGATTTGCTATGTGTTGTTAGGTGAACTTATGTGTGTAAAAAAATTACTTATCAAGTTATTAAATGTTGTTAACGTTTATATGCATTTTTCTTTTTATGATTATGATGTTATTTATATTTGGAAATTGCAAGGGATGTCTACAACTAGTACAAATGATACTGATTCTGGTTAGATAGTGATGATTCATGTGATTATACCATTTATCCACGGCCAGGAAGAAAAAGAAAGGTATTGTTGTCAATGGTAATTCATGCTGCATAGTGGTTCTTGAATCCTGGAAAAGAGGCCGTGTGGACTTATGATTGACAAGTCATTTATGGGTTCAAGAGATTCTCAATGGACATGGGGTTCAAATTGTTATCAACAATTAGGATGAAAAAATGTGTTTTTGCACTTGTGTAATGTTTTCAGAATTATAGTCTAAAACCAACAAGGGGCATGGGTATTCATGAACAAGTTGGTCTTTCTTATATGTGTTAGGACAACCAGGTTCAATTCGTCACGGAGGAGAGATTTCAACATTCCGGAGAGACTATTTCGACAATTCCATCTAGAGTTACGAAGCAGATTGCACTTCTCCGTGGATATTGTAAAGCTGTGACCCCAACCTTTAGAGACATTCCTCATCATATTACTTAGCAATGACCGATATAATCCTTACTTTAAGAATTGCATTGGTGCTAAAGATGGCACTCATGTGAAGCTTATAGTCCTCGTTGAAAATCAAATTCCGTACACTTGTAGAAGAGGTATAAACAACTAATGTAATGGTTGCTTGTGATTTCGATATGTGCTTTACTTTTGTGCTAACGGGATGGGGTTCAAAGCAATGATACTGGAATCTTTATGGAGCTTACGCAAGCCTGAGTTGCATTTTCCACATCCTCTCTGGTGTTCATGAATTGTATATATATTTTTTTTTTTAAATTTTTCACCATTATGAATACATATTAAATTATTGTATACTTTATTTTCAAGTAAATATTATCTTGTTGATGCTGGTTATCCTAACTTTATGGGCTATGGGACCTACAAAACTATAGGTATCATCTCCTCATTTTAGAATAGGGTCGAGAGCTAGAGAAGAAATGAAGTGTTCAATTATTTACATTCTAACCTCCAGGACGATCGAACGATCATTTGGGTGTTAATGACTAGATGGAAGATACTAGGCAACATGCCTCTGCTCCCAATGAAACAAGCGACTCACATAATTGTTGCTTGTATGGTTTGCACAACTTCATAAGAAGGAATGACATAGGTGATGAAGAATTTCTTTTTTATTTGATGAGAATGTTGAATTAGAGTATAATATGGATGAACATGAAACTACATCGAAAGAAGTCACATGGGAGGAACCAAATCAACAAAAGTGTTAGGCAAATGGAGCAAGTCGAGACATCATTAGAAACCGATATGCCTAGATTTATCTAGTTTAATTATCTTGCAACTTGTTTGGTATTTTTAACAATATTCTAGTTTGATGGTTGTATCTCTAACTTATGGTACTAATGCAACTGGTGGTATTTTTGAACAATATTCTAGTTTGATGGTTATGCGTCAAACTTATGGTATAATGCAACTTGTTTGGTATGTTTGAACAATATTCTATTTTCTATCAAAATGAGACAATATTACACTTTAAATTAACATCTAAAAATTTTATCATAAATGTGTTTTGAGATTAACTTTCAAAAAAAAAAAAAAATACTTCAAATTATTTGGTTTTTTTGTTGAAGCAATCAAATTGTTTGTTAAAATTACATTTTTATTGTAATTTTATAAAAAAAATGTCCATAAGCACTTATATAGTAATATATCCAAACGCCAATTTTGTATAGGTGTTTTGGAAATATCGCAAAGCATACATGACTTATTGAATTGAGCTCTTATGGCATAAGCTCTGTACAATAAGGCCTTATGTATAAGTGCTTGGTTAAGTTATTTCTTGCAAACGCATTATATCATTTTATCTCATATCTTATCTTATAGGAACTAATTAAGATTATGAGTCTACTATTAAGATTAGTCGGGATTGTATTCGATAAACACTGATGATATTAATCAATAACAAAGATTATACCTAGTTCTTGAAGAATTAGCCTCTGAATCCTTATTATTGAAGAATTGGCCTTTGAGTCTATATTTTTATTATCTTATCTTCCTATTTTTTACATTTATAACAAAATCATATTATTTATACGTGATTTTTAGATCATTTATATAAAAAAATTCCAATAATATAATAATACATAAAAATATGCCATTGATGGATTATATATTTATATTGTAAGTATATTATAATTAAATCCAAAATTAATGATAAAAATACATAGGAAATTTTGCATTGCATGGATTTGGCCCCATTTTCGCTTCCCTACTATCTGCTTCCCGCAAAGTACAAACTACAAACCGACTCACCCTCCTTCCCTCACATCTGTTATCTGTCGCACTTCTTATTTGTCCATCATTTTTTTTTATGCATCTTGTTTATTTTTCGTGCTCAGACTTGACCCGTGTTTTCAGTCAAGTGTTTTTATTTTAAGATATTAACATTTTTAATTGTCTATTTGTATATTGTATTAATCAATAGTAAAGTTTTAAATAATAATGAATCAATATAGAATGTGAAGAAATAATTCGAAGTATTAATTAATTATATTATTTTAAGTATGATTGGCCACACATAATTTTCTGGTTCCGTTATTATTATTGATTAAATAAATTAGTTATCAGTTATACTTATAAAATCTGGAGTTTGGACTTGGACTGTGCTCTAATGGGAACTGGGAAGGGGCCGTTTTACCAGTTGGACTGTAGATTGAATGAAAAGAAAAAGGAAAATGATTTTTAATATTATAAAAAACATTTAATAACTTCTTTATCTAGTAAGTAGCCGAATTTTAAAGAGGGTTTAATGAAGAATTTAGGATTATTCGTCTAGAAATAACCATTCTCTATTTACTTTTAGAGCAATTAAGAGAATTCAGAACAATTTCAATGAATTATTTTGGCTTTGTTTGATATCATAAAAGAGGAAATAAAAAGATATGATAGGGGGAAAATGGGAAGGAAGAGAAAAAGAAAGGTGAATCTCTTCCCTTATTTGGTATCAACTATCAACCAATAGAGAAGGAAATAGAATTTTCTTCATTCAATTTTTTTTAGATAAATATTATATCGTTAATATTTACTATGTTAGAGAGGAGTTTAATTCCCAACATTCATATCAATCCAAAACTTATGCTCATACTCCCAAATCATCTAGCCATCTTATTACTTCACTTTTTCATTCATTTAATTTCACAAAAAAAATATGAAACACCGAATATACTATATATTTTGGTAAGGCATGAAAATATCTCGAAGTACCTTCATTTTGATATGCTTAATTTGTTAAACTACAACTAAATATGACATGCATAAAAGTATTGGAGACCCATTTTTGCTGGTGAGAGAGAGAGAATTATTAACTATTAACTATAGATGCAGTATTAACTATTAACTATTAACTATAGATATAGTATTAACTATATCTATAGATGTAGTATACCAAATCACAAGCCTTAATTTATCGCTTCTTCTTATTATTCGTTGCCCTTTGCCTTTACTCTGCTTGATCAAATTATCCTTTTTCTGAAGAAACTCTTGGAGAGCTTCAGGTTTATACGAGGGGGCATTGTACATGGAGTGTATCAATGGTGACTTCACCATGGACTCGATCAATAAACGCTTCCTTAAATACGAAGGGGACATGCCATACTTTCAGAACAAATCTCAACAGCTCCTGCTGTAAAGGTTGGTTTGAATCTTTGGAGCTTTGCATACTCATTTAATAGATGAAACATATAATCATACACAAACTTCATAGTTAAATTCTCTATGATGTAGTCAGTTCCTTCTTTGCCAATAGCCTGTGCCTGGAATTAAAATAGAGATATATTATTTTAAATAAATTAGACAAAGTATTTTTTTTTTAATATAAGCCAAATTTAAATTTCTTAATTGAAAAATTGCTTACTTTATTCCCTTTCAGCCAGACTGGCCTATGCCCTAAGGTAATGTAAGACTAAAGCTAGATACAACCTCCAAATGAACAAATGATGGGAGAGCCAAATGTGCAATTTTTGTGAGCTCGACCTTGCCTTTTTAATTTGTTATATTCACCGGGAATCCATGAGTAGGTTATGTTAAAAGTCATGTCATGAGATATGTAGAGACAATGATCATGTTTAACTGTGCTTAAACTTTTTAAGTATAGATATCTTTTGGATGTTTGTAGAGGAAGAAGATGATTTACCTTGTTAAGGTGAGTATTGCCCCAATCAACTGCAAACTTAATTCTTGGCACATATTTTTGGCGCTGATAGGCCAGTAGTGTTTCAAAGGCATCAGGTTTCTTGTAGTAGTCATATCTAGGCTCTATGAACATGGTCATGGAGTCACATGCTATATGTACTTCACTCACAGACCATGTAGCCCCTTCTACATAAATCTTGTACCTTAATATGAAAAGTAACACAGAGATTTAATTAATAATTTAGTGAGTAAAATCTCAAAGATAGTACATGTAACAGTTTCAAAACAAAATTCAAATAAGTGTTTAATTACAAACCTGTATGTACATTGCTCTTCTAGTTTTGTGTTCTGGAAATTTTGTGCTTTCTCAGTTTGCCATTGCTGGAAACGAAACAAAATTTAATTTCATCTTGAAACAATGCAAGTACTTGAACCAACAGCTAGGCTTAAAATTATATATACTATGCTATATGGGGCATTCCAATCATTTTGGTCAGAGATGCTGCACTTGCTCAGTTCTCCCCTAATACTATGACACACTGAAGGATTGCCCTTCCAAAAAGCATAGGGTAGCCTGTCCTTCCATTTTCACCAACTCGTTGCCTTTTTGGATATTCTGTAATGTGTGTTCCCATGGTCTTATGCTAGCTTCAGCTAGTAAGAAAAAATATATATAAAAGTGTAAGTTTTGGTTTCCTTTTGTCAAGATTTGTGTTTTCAAACTTTGTGGATTTGAGATAAAAACTCACTAAAATGAGTGAAATGACACTTATGAAAGGATTAAAAAGAGACTCCAATGTTGTACAACAAAAATTATTTGTTAGAACTTTTGTTGGTATTTGTCATGATTTAAGGATGGTGATTAAATAAGTCAAATTAGTTGAAGACTCATCATCAACGAATACAAAACAATGAACAATCATTTTGGACAAAAATTTACAGACCAAATTTGACTTATTTAGTATTTTTCCTAACAAAATGTTTACCAATTTCCTTAAGTAGGTATGCTTAATAGAATAAATAATATTAATGGAAGGGATTGTGAAATTCAATGATGTAGAAGAGTAAGAATACATTGCTCGATTTTCACCTCCCTTTTTGTCTCTTTCCTCTTATGATTGCTTTACAACAGACAACCATAACTGCGGGAAAGGTTATAGTTTCCTTGCTACCATAGGCTAAAAATGTTCAGTGTGCCTAAGGAATGAAGATTTGCTATCTCATTTTCCTATCACATTTTGGTCACTACAATATTATTTTTGTTATCAATCACAGGATCAAAGAGATGAAGATCAACTTATAGGGAAGTAGTTCTTAGAAGCTTGAAAGTTTAGTGAGAAATATTTCAAATGGAATCATATTGAAAAGGTGATGAATTAAGTACATGATGCTCTTATTATAGAGCTGATTAGGCTTATCCCCTAGGGACTAACTCCTTAACCAACCAACTCAACCATATTTCTATTAATTTTGTCACATCAATTAAAAATCTATGAATGTTGTAAGGCGGAATATATTTAAGATAATATCGGTGAAACAAGATGATAATAAGAAATTGAGCATAACAAATATTCACTGTGAATTAATGCCATATTTCCGACGAATAGAAGTTTTTACCAACTCCCAGAAGGTCCAGTAAAGACAATCAAATGAATTTTTCTTCCCCACACATGGAACATAGGTGTGGAGGGAGAGATCTTGAATCTATTTTTTCCACCACAGTCTTATCCCCACACTGAAACATAACCCAAATCTGGTATTTTTCCAGGGGTATAATCTTTTTAGAAGCTGCAAAATACCCCATATTGTGGATGTCCCTGTCTGAAAGGATTTAGCATATTTTTCTAAATAAGTTTTCCATCTATAAACCACAAGCCTAAATGTGCGGTATCTTTGCCTCTTTCCACCATGTCCCTTGTGATTCCTGTTTTTCCATGGTTTTTGATCTTGAGATCCATCTGAAGTACTCTGGACATGATGTAGCTGTTGAATCAAGGCTCAAATTTTGATGGTAGTATGCTGGGCAGGTTGCTGTAGAGTTCTCCATTCATGCAATCCAATTGAGATTGGGTTGAAGTTATTGAAGATTGTAATTGTCTTTAGAAGAAAGACTTATTTGGTCTGAAAGACAAATGCAAAATTTATTAATATAATATAGGTGGTAACAAGTAACACCATTTATAAACTTTCTCACCCTTTGGGAGGAAACAAACCAACCAAGAGAGAGAGGGCAAGATATAAATTACGAGTCACAGAGAGATATAAAGATCCTGGTTAAAAACATGCAATATCCTGAACAAATAGTAATTGGACATATATAATATACATGTATATGTATACGTATACGTATGTGTGTATATATATGAGAGTATATATATATATATATCTTGAGATGAGAGAGCTCATGGTCAATTGGATGAAAGTGCTTCAACAAATATAACCAGAATGAGAATGAGGAAGAAACCATCTTGTCATTATGCTAAAAGACTCATAGCAACCATGAATGATGAATCATATGCGAGAGGTTAGCTATAGAATTGTTGATTATTAATAACTATGCACATTTTTAGGCGTGTGCAATTGCATGATGCAACTCATCTGTTGGTTTTATTGGTTAGTTGAAAACTAATTTTAGTTGAATAATATAGAAATGTAACGTTACCTTTTTATTATATTAACCCAAAGGTTGAAAATTTTATTATGTATTCTACCCTTCTAGGAATATATTGTAGTGCATTTTTTGTGTGGAGATGACTCAGATATCAGTGTGTTTGAGTTGTGTATATAATTACATATTACGAAGCTATAGTGAAAAATAGTAATTATAACACAGTCCACCTCCTCCTCCTTATGTTTATTACCAAATTATAGGATAGTATTTAATTTTTAGGAAATCTAATTTTTTCATGGGGGGAGTAATTGTCTTTTTATTTAAAAAGCTAGGGGACACAATTAAACTCATGCTATGGTTGAGCACAACCTGTTTTTAGATCTAAATTGCTTTTTAAAAGCATTGTTAGAATGGTTTGGAAAAATAGATTCTCGACTTAATTTCACTGTTGAAGTTAATTTATGAAGTGAATGGTTTTTGCACAAGGGTTATGCTATTGTAACCTCTGTTTTTTATCTAATACATAACGAAAAGTAGTTTTCGCCGAATGCAAAATCTACTGTAGTAGGCTTTTTGGTATGCCTGAAGTTAATGTTCTTCAACGTACAATAATTATAAAAATGAATCCTCTCTACGATGAAATATAGTGCCCAAGCTTTAGCTCCAAAGATAGGGAGGTGACAGAAGAAGATTCCACGTTCACTCAAAGAAAAAAAAAACAAATACATACGCCACATACTAAAATCTTGAATGATTTTTAATCGGGACGGCCTTCAAAAGCGCCGATAAAAAAGGCGCTAAAGTGAATGCTTTTTTTCCTTATACGCGACGATCACAATCGTCCTATACTGCAGAAATTGACGCTTATCTTTATACGTGAATAATTTTCAATCTTAATATCACCACTTAACATTCATATATAAGAGGACCAAATTGCAAATTATTGTCACATGAGGACCAAATTGAAAAATAACTATCACACGTAGGACCTACTTCAAATTTTTTTATTGGACTGTCTTACATGCTGACCACACTTCTGCAATATGGTCCCTTATATAGGGACCAATATGGTGAGGACCAAATTGAAAAATTATTGTCACGTATGTACCAAATCGATAATTTCTTTTAGATAGACCAAATTTAAAATCGGCGCTCGCGATAGCGACCACAAACATTACTTTAACCTAAAAAAATATAGCTTGGCATCATTAGCTAAAAATTGATTTTCCTTAAAACGATTTTAACAGATTACAAAACGAGATTGAGTTATTGAGAAATTTATACTAGGTTTTACATCAAACTTACTTTCAAAATAAGAACATCTAAACATAAATCACTCTACTTCTCCAAACTCAATTCTAACTAAATCAATTTTTATGAAATCAATTACATTAAAATCACTTATAAAACGCTACTCCAGATCCACACATAAATATACACACTTACGAACAACCTCCTAGCCCATGCAAGTTATTATTATTAAATAACAATACAAAAATATTAATTCATAAATTATAAGTGCATCTCCCCATTTGCTAATGCGAAATTAATTACACCTAAATACTAAAAAAATATAACATAAAATATTATATATCCATTATATAAGCATATTATGATCTAGATTTAATCGTAATAGAATATTAATTAAAATGTTTAAAAAATTAACAATCATTATCACACATAAAAATGTTTCAATTTCTTATAATATTTTTTTTGGTGTCATGACCGATGAATGTGATAATTTTATTAATATTTTACAAAGATAATATAATTAGCATAGTGGTTAAAGCTCTCACCCCTTTAACCAAGGTCTCTGGTTTAAGTCTTTGGGGTATTTAAAAAACCCTCACATGAGGGATACCACCTAATTGAGACCTAACAAACTCCCACTGAGATACCCATGTCTAGTGCATGTGGATACTTCGGTGACCTAAAAAAATCACTGTGCAATTATATTAACCGATTGAACGCTATACTATCAGCATTTATTATTTCAAAGATAAATATTTACTTTCGCTTGTTTTGTTTTCGCTTTTTTTCATTTATTGTTTTCGTAAAATAATTTCAATCGTCACCTTATTTTCATTCCGCAATCCTGTTTTCAGGAACAATGAAAAGAAAAAGCTTGTTTTCGCTGTTTCGTGGACAAAAACTCAAAAACATGAAATAAACAAAACAACGCGGCATTTGTAATTATTTTTAAAACAAGAAATGAAAAAAGTGACACTGCTTGCCGCCGCATATTTCAAAATAGACAAATGAAAAAAGGGACAGCTTGCAATTATTTCTGAAAAACAAATGAAAATAACTGTAAAAAAAAAAAAGCAGATGCTCTGGCCATTCAAAAAAACTTAATGTTATGAATCTTTAACGCTTTAAAAAATGATCCCACTGAGATGACTTATTAATCCATCTGACCAATTAAAAGAAATTATCTTAACTTCACACTTATAATAGTTAGATGATTTAGTTTAATTATCTTTATTTATATAAAAAGCGGGGTTATAATTAGAAATTACCCTTACTTATAAATACCATCACGTTTCCCGAGAGTGTGTTGCTCTGGAAAAGCAAAAATATTAATTAACCAAGGATATTTTAGGAAAACTAACATGGGGGTTGAATTGTTGTGTTTGCTTATATTTGAGTCAATTATAGAGTATATATATATATATATATATATATATATATATATATATATATATATATATATATATATACTTTTTTACTTATAATTAAGTCTTGATAAAAAAATAGTAATATCTAATAACAATTTTATCAATTATCTAATTGTAGTATACAATTAGGGGGTTGTACCTGGATGATGCATGAGGTCAATAATTTATTTGCATATTACATAAATATAGATGAGACAAAATAATAAATTGTAAAAAAATTATTTAGATACAAGCATATTTTTTAAATCTTGTTATAAAATCCATTAGGTTTGAACCCTGAAGGGTTGGTCTATGTGAGCATTACTGGGAGCCGTCGATTCGGCACGTCGGAGGCTCGAGCCTTACCACCACCTTCTCTGGGTTTAGAAATATAAATCATTTGTGTCGGCCATGTAACCCGGGCGTTTCCCCGCCTGACTGCAGGTACCATCCCTTCACCCTAAAAATTTTTTAGGTAAAAAAATATAGTAGGTTTAAAATAATTTAATCTAGAGTTAATTCAGAATCTTAGATTTATCATAGTTAACTAGAGTATTATTTTCAAAAAGTTAATCAAATAGAAAATAATTATTTAAAATACTACAAATAAAAGAAATTTAAAAAAAGACAAATAATCTAACAACTTTAAAATTATTTACAAATAACAGCTACTAAACATATGAGTTTAAATGATACACTAATTTTTATCCAGTAAAAAATGGTATACACTTTAGTGTAAATTCTTTTAATGTCAATCAATTACAATTCATGATATAAGCATTTTTTATATGAAAAAGGGCTTAAAGCCATGAGTCAAACTATTTTAATGATATGACACTATGGCAATCGCTTGACTATAAAGTCATTAGGATCGAGAATGCATATCAATTAAATACTAAAACATTATGATGATTGACATCTACCAAGTGAAGAGTTAAAACATGACCACAACATTGATAATTATTTTCACCGATCAAAATCTCCAGCTTAGTGAAATTTTCTTT
This sequence comes from Sophora flavescens, assembly GCA_030762895.1. Taxonomy (NCBI): domain Eukaryota; kingdom Viridiplantae; phylum Streptophyta; class Magnoliopsida; order Fabales; family Fabaceae; genus Sophora; species Sophora flavescens. The sequence goes on along the minus strand of JAUPTC010000919.1, from coordinate 1,282 downwards.
TTTTTTGCCAATTCATCTTTCCCTAAATTTATTATTATAGGAGAAATTTTATTATTTTCCCTAAATTTTTATTATTGTTACATACATTCCTTCCTCGTTGGAAAGTTTTAGCTTCCATTATTTAATTTTTAATTCAAATATTTCATTTTTACTTTATTATTATTATTTTAAAAAATTAGATTATCTTGTTCGGGATTCATCTTCTATGTATTTAATGAGCGAACAGAGGTGATTGGTGAGTATAAAAATACATGTCAACCAACCAAAATCGCATAGATATGACTAATTTAAGGTCATTAAGATATTAATCAAACTACCAAAGTAGAGAGGACCTAAATGGCACTAAGCCTTTAGTTTAATGTCATTTAGATAAATTTTTTTGCTCATTTTAATTCTATTATTTTTATGTTATTATTTTATTTTCATTATAGAGGCCAATTTTTTCCTTAAATTTCATCTCCTCATTATTTGTTACTTAACTGAAAGGTATCGTCACAAGAAGGTTTTTACACCGCCAACCAACACTAAATCGCCACGTGACTGGAAAATCTTCGATTCTTAATTAACCGCCTCTTGTTATTCATTCCATAATTTGTGTTATTGATTTTCGGTAAAAACTTTATAACTGGATAGTGGATACCAATTAAACCTCTTATTTCATAATTAGTTTAATAACGTACTGGGCCAAGTTTTCTAAAAATCTGCTACTAATATGAAATTGGGATTTCTTTTTTTTATCATGATTTGTAGAAAGATGTCTTTTTTTTTTTTTTTTTAAGTTTTTATATTCAGTTATTTATTTATTTATTATTATTTTATTACTTTTTGCTTCCATATACAAGGGTCGTATTTATTGGTGGCATTACACATCTCACAATCATCAATGCTCACTTCAAACCTCTTTTCTCTCTTCTTTATTTCGGAATTCTCTTGCTTTTCTCTGACATCTATATATATACAATAATAACATTATATATACATATATATATATTAATCAAAATAAAATGATACAACATATCAATATTTTTCTCCTACTTACATTGGTATTGAAGATTATCAATGATTTCCAACATAATTAATCTTACTTAAAGCAACTAAAAATAAATTAAGTTGTATATGAATTATGATAAACAACAGTCTAACATACCAATAAAGTTGTTATCATAACTTTAGGCTCATACCAAAAATACTAAGACCTTATTTCAATGCTATATTTTTATAGATTTATATATATTTAATCAATAATAATTCAAAGATGATGAATATAATTTCCAGTAATTTC